>APFE031047636.1:5127-46409 GCA_000404065.3 Pinus taeda | reverse complement strand
AGCTTATGAGCTCTTACAAAGTATTTGATTCCATCTTTAACAAGTAGATACTTGTTCTCAGCTCTATAGAAAATAGCTTTTCTGTCATACAAGTAAGGACTTCATAAAACAATTCCACATATATCCAAAGGAATTATGTCTAACTCAACCTCATCTACAAATGCTGACCCAAAAGAAAACTTGAGTTTGCATTGTCTAGTCACTTGTAGTTGCGCTTTATCATTTAACCATCCTAATGGGTATGGTTTCTTGTGAGGTGTACTTGCTAATCCCAACTTATTTACAATTGCTTCAGAAATTAAATTTACTTGTGAGCCACTATCAAACAAAGTATCAATCTTTTGATGTTTGGAAATAACTCGAATATGGAAAAGATCATGTCTTCTTCTCTCATGTTCTTCATCAATAACAAATTGAGCAAAATTACTAGTAGATGCTTCAGAATTCTTACCTTTTATACCTATGGCTGCAATGATTGTTTCATCTCCCGAGTCTGACCCCAAATCTTTCTGAATAGCTGCAACAGTATTCTTCTTCTTGCCCTTGGACTTCTTAGGTCTCAGCTCTGGATGCAGAATCCAACAGTGCTCATCATCATGCCCATCCTTTTTACAGTGAGAGCATGAAGGTTTGCCTTTTTGTGCAGTGTTAGCCTTCCTTGCTTTCCACTTCTACTTTCTTTTCTCCTTTCTCTTGCTTGCAATGGGTTGGGATGGTCCCCCAACTTCTGGATTTCCATTCTTTCCTCTAGCCTCTAGATGAGTAGCTTGTACATACACCTCATCTATACTAGTGGGATTAAACATGAGGATGGTATGCCTCATGTAGCTGTGTATACCACCAATGTACTTCAAAAGAGTCTCTGGTGAGTCTAATGAGATTCCTAGAATCAATGCTCTCTTTCTAAATTCTTGAGTGTACCCTTGCATGCTTTGCCCTTTCAAATACCGAAGAGTTTGCCAACTCATCATGGCTTGTTGCATGTAGGCCAATGGATAGAATTGCTTCTTGATGGCAGAAACAAATTCACTCCAGACAAAGATAGTCTTACCATGTCTTTTCATGTCAGCTTGGGTGCTGCCTTCCCACCAAACCAAGGCAGTGCCTCCTAGGCATAGACTTGCCAGCTGAATTTTGCTCGTGTCTGAGTCGATGTTCTGCACTCTACAATACACATCAATTTGTCTAATCCAATTGTCCAACTTTTCAGTGTTTGGCTCTCCATCATATATAGGCAAGTCAAATTTAACATCTAGCTTAATCAGAGATGCTTTCTTGTTATGCACAGGGCTATTAGGAGGTGTGAGAAAGTTTTCCTCTTTCCCTTTTCCTTTTGAGTGGTCATGAGAATAAGATTAATCTTATTCTTTATCTTGTTTAGAGCCTGATGAATCTTCATCTTTATGCTTTCTAAAGTCCCTATACATTTCTTCTACCATAGACTTTATAGCTTGGAAACTCTATGAATTGAGGGTCTGGCCCCACAGAACCTTCCTCTGACATGGTTGGCCCTCTATATTCTCACTACTTTTTTTTCTCTCTCTGTTTTCTTTCTCTGTTCTTCCATGTGTGTGTGGGTGTACCCTTTTTATTGGTCTGTGCATGGCTTTAAAGCCACTCGAGCTCATGCTTGTTTGATTCCTCTTCCAACTCTGTCAGATCACCTACTACAACTTTGCTTGGAGTTTCCTATCTCGGCGTCATCATCAGACTCACAGGGAGCAGCCACTTATCCTCCTACAAACTGCGCCAGCTTGCTTCATTGATTTGTTTCTTCAATTACGTTATGGAATGAGTCATCCACCACCTTAGTGGTCAAAGCATACCTCAAGTTCTTCTAAATCGTGGCTTAGTCCCTCATTAAATCTGGTCTTATCGTCGGGCATGATATCAACCGTCAGATCTAGATCTCCCAGATCCAATGCCATCCGCTCATTTCACGTGATTGACTTTCTTGACCGTTAGCACGCGATGAGCGGAAGTTTTCTCTCTCCTCCACTTGCCATGCATTGGGCGCTGAGTGGAATCGCTTCGTTTTTTCCAAAATGGCTTACTGCCTGAGGGTACCCCCAATCAATACCATTGGTTTTGGAGCAGGTCCTGCCTTTGCCTTTAGTCTTTCTCCCCACTGTTTTCTTAGATCTCATGCAACCAAGCATTCGGGGCCCCTCCATTTAGAGGGTTTTTTCCCAAGATGTGTGCATCAAAAACTCCCTCTACTTCTCAATCCAAGCCTCCCAGGGGCTAATTTTGCTTTGACCGAGGTCCTTGTCGTTCCACGCTGGCTGCCAACTGCGACTGGTTTAGAGGTGTTTTTTATTGTTGTTCTTAATTCTTTGAAGTCTGTCCCGACCTAGTACAGCCATGGTTCTATTGATCATTCTTTATGGATCCAAGTAGGATCATGGGAGAGGAATAAAAACCTATTGTAGACACTTTATGAGTATGAGAACATTAGGGGAGGTACTAAAGCATTAGTTCAAGACTATTGCACCAGGTTTAATAGCACTTACAATGCCATCCCAACTTCCTTAAGCCTCCTCCTGATCTCGCAATGATGAAGTTCCCTGATGGTTTTGATCTAGATATGGCATACCAACTTAGGGAAAGAGAGCCTGCAACCCTAGAGCAAAGCCAAACCAATGCAGTAAAAGTAGAGGCTAATCTTTTAGCCAAAAAAACCTCATCAATGTTAGAAAGGAGAGTAGGATATGTTGATGAAGCTTAAACCTCTGATGGTAAAGTAGATCTTTTCGCCAAAACTGTAGAAAGAACCATGGATAGAATTGACAACCTAGATAGAAAAACATGGGATAATCAACAAGCACCCCAAGTTAGGAATGCTAACTGCAGAAAAAACTAAAATCAAAACCAAAACACAGGAAAGAATGGACCTGATCAAAACATTAGGCCCCCTTTTCAAGAAAACTATGCAGAATCATCTGATCCTGATGATCCAGAAAAAGATACCCAAATCAATCTAATGGGATTATATGATCAAAACCCTATATTTCTCTCCCAGGATGAGGAAGAATTGCATATGTTACAACAACTTCAAACCTAGTCTAGAGAGTCATTTGACTATAAACAGGGATATCACTCTACCATATTTGAAGTGCACAAACAATATAACTTGAGAAGTGAAAAGAACATTAGTCATCCTCACCAAACTAAGAAAGCAATGGAAAATCAACCCAAAATAACAAATAAAGTTCATGTTTCGGAGGTACTTGAAATCCCCCTAGTCCCATCATTGAAGAAATAACTGCCAGCCAACCCTCTGTTGAGAAACCATCCACATTAGTTCCACTTAAAGAACCAAAGAAAAACAACTATAATGCCAGATCTAAAATTCCCCATAAGGAAATCCCAAGTAAACAAAAGGAAGACAATTCCACTCAAAACCCTATTTCACAGGTCTACAACCCTTCCTCATCATTCAATTAGGGAGCAGAGATATACAAGCTAAAAATTTCAGTCCCTTTAACTAAACTAATTAAAAACAAAACTTACAAATCATAGGTAAATTAGACCTTGAACATCACTGAAAATGAAGACTCATTCAACTTGTTTGATGATAAAACAAAATTAATATTTGGACCAGATGTTAATGGCAAACTGCAAGAAGGATGAGTTCCACCTTTTTAATTAGCCTTAATATTCATGAAAAAATACTACATAATGCCATGTTAGATTCTGGGGCTTCTCACAACCTAATGCCAAAATCAGTAATCGAAAAATTGAATCTAAACATTACTAGACCTTACAAAGACTTATTCTCCTTTGATTCAAGTCAAGTAGAATGTCTAGGATTAATCAAAGATTTGTGTGATACTTTAGTCCAATATCCTGCCAAGAGCATCCTTATGGACATTGTAGTGATTGACATCCCACCAAAATATGGCATGTTGTTATCCAGATCTTGGGGAGCCAAGTTTCAAGGATCCCTCCAACTGGATATGTCATATGCCACAATTTCTGTGTTTGGACAACCCAAGAAACTGTACAGAGAAACTTTCATGAAATACATGGTAAGCAGCAAAGATAGACCTCAAAACTATCCCATCTACTCCATCCATTTAGATGTGGAATCTTTTATTATGTTCAACACTGATCAAACACAAAATGAAACTCCTAACAGTGTTGTTGCAGAACCAAAAGAAATTGTAGTTTCCACTACTAATGAATCTAAAGAGACTTTAGAATTGTGCAATGAAGAAAGTAATCAGGTTGCTAGAAATAAAAATAAATGGGATATTGATGATGAGAACTATGTACATGAAATCTTGTGGCATTTAGAATTTGATGGCTCTGTAAGTAAGTTAGGAGAAGAAGCAGGAGTATGGATTTATAATTTAGAAAACAATCACTCAGAGGGCCACGCCTATATGTTCAATTTCAGATGTACCAATAATATGGCCGAGTATAAGGCTTTGATTCTAGGTCTCAAGGTAGTTAGGAATTCAGGTGCTCAAAGAGTTTCAGTCATAGGAAACTCAGAGCTAGTTATAAATCAGATTAAGGGTGTATATATGACTAAACACACTAGATTAGCTTGTTATAGAGGAACCATTGTAGAAATACTCAATACTTTTCTAGAAACACAGCTTGCAGTAGTTCCTAGGAAGCACAATATGCAAGCCCATAGTTTATCAATGTTTGCTAGTACTTGCAAGTTACCCTTCCAACCTAACCATCAGTACACTATTGAGGTCAGGCACAGACCTTCAATCCCAGATAATGTGCAAAATTGGCAAGTATTTTCAAATGATAGAAAAATAAACAACTTCTTAACTTTAGAAGAAGAATTTGCACATAGTAATATAGACATTGATACGTCCATAGATCTTGACTCTAGGGATGAAGTAACAATAAATGAGCTAGAAGGTAATGAAGTATATAGTTTTAATCCCAGTAAATTCACAAGGTCAGATATAGACAACCTAGAATAGGTTGAGATTGATGAAACAATTAATGAAGAAAGCAAAGTAATTAATCTCAAGGATAATTTCTTACCAAAAGGTTTAACCCCTCTAGAAGACTTATTTGATTTAAATGATATTCCTAGCAAGCCTAAAATGGAACCATTAAAATCTGATATTGAAGAGTGTAACATAGGCACTGAAGATAATCCCAAGCTAATCAAACTATCAAAGTCACTCCCTTCAACATAAAAGGTGAAATACATTGAGTTATTGAAATAATTTCAGGATGTTTTTCTTGGAGCTATGAGGATCTTAAATCCTATGACACCAGCATCATCCAACACATAATTCCTATCAAATAGAATAAAAAGCCTTTCAAAAACAAGATTAGGAGAATTAATTAATCCTGTCTTATTACCTTCAATAGAAAAACAAATTAAGAGAATGTATGATGCCAAGATAATTGCACCAATAAGGTTTTTTGAATGGGTCTCAAACTTGGTCCCAACCAAGAAGAAAACTGGTGAGATCAAACTTTGTCTAGATCTTAGAAACATGAATAAAGCATCACTTAAATACAATTACCCTCTTCCCAAAATGGAACGCATCTTACAAAGGGTAGTTGGGTCAACCAAGAATCTCATTACTGGATGGGTTTTCTGGTTACAATCAAATTGTTGGTTCACCCTGACGACCAACCCAAGACTACTTTTACCACTCCTTGGGGCATCTTTATGTATGTCAAAATGCCTTTCGGGCTAATGAATGTAGGAGCCACTTTCCAGAGGGCTATGGATATAGCCTTTGCCAAAGAAATCCATGATTTCCTTGTGATATATCTTGATGGTATTACTATTTTCTCAAAATTAAACAATCAACATCTAGATCATCTAAGGCGGGTCTTTATAAAATGCAAAAAGTATGGCATCTCCTTGAACCCCAAGAAATCTTTATTTGGATTGGAAGAAGGGAAATTGTTAGGGCATATCATTTCTAAAGATGGCATAAGAATAGATCCTGCAAGAATTGAAGCCATCTTGTTGATATAACACCCTAGGAATATCAGAGAACTACAAGCCTTTTTAGGAAAGATGAACTTCCTTAAAAGATTTATTTCTAACATAGCAGAGTTAATTAGAACACTAAATAACGTGTTGGAAAAATATTTGACCTTAAGTTCGACTGTCGAGGCTAAGAAATCATTTGAAGACATCAAGATAGCCTTGACAAAAACCATGATATTAGTTAGTCCAAAATTTGATAGGGATTTCATTTTGTTTTCCTTTGCTTCTAAGCATACAATAGTTGTAGTTTTACTGCAGAAAAATGACCAAGGATATGAATAGCCCATTGCTTTCTTTAGAAAATCCTTAAGAGATGCTCCCTTGAAATACAACATAATGGAGAAACAAGCATTGGCTTTAGTCAAAGCTATCAAAGATTTTAGGGTATATATTTTGTATTCTCATATAGTAGCCTATGTTCCAAATTTTGTAGTCAAAGACATCCTGACTCAGGAAGGTCCTGATGGGAAAAGGGGAAGATGGATTTTCTTACTATATTAGAGTATGATATAGAGATCAAACCCACAAAGTTAATCAAGGGCGAATGCTTAGCCAAACTTATGGCTGAGTCGAACTGTCAGGCTTTAGACATAAACTTTATTGCTACACTAGATGAAGGAGAGGAGATGGAAACTCCACTAATTAGTCAAGCCTTTGGTGAATCACCATGGTATGATGATAACATTTACATTTTACTAAACTTACAAGCTTCTCCTAGATTATCTAGAACCAAAGGTAGGTTTTTAAAAATGAAATACTTGAAATTTTGTATACTTGATAATGCTTTGTTTTGGAAAGAGCATGAAGGAATTCTCCTTAACTGTTTGATAAAAGATGAGGCTGACAAAGTTCTACAAGAATTTCATGTAGGTGACTATGGTGGAAACCTCTATTAGAGAACTACTGCAAATAAAATCTTAAGGGAAGGTTTCTATTGGCCAATTTTATTCTCAAATGTCAAGAGATTTGTGACCTCTTGTCACAAGTGTCAAATTTTTGAAGAGAAAAGAAAACTTCTACCATTACCCCTTAATACAATCACTACTGGAGTACCTTTTCAACAATGGGGTTTAGACTTCATTGGTGAAATTCACCCGCCCTCCTCTGCCCAACATAAGTGGATCCTCACAGCCACATACTATTTCACAAAATGGATAAAGGCCATACCTTCAAGGCAAGCCACAGATACTATTATCATTAACTTCCTTAAAGCCAACATTCTGTCTAGACTTGGATGCCCAGCCAAGCTCATTATTGATAATGAAGTAGCCTTTAGATCCAAACGAATGATAGAATTCTGCAATAAGTATCATATCACCCTAGGTCATTTTACAGCCTACTACCCTAAAGGAAATGGACTAGCAGAATCTTCAAACCAAAGCCTAGTGAACATTATTAAGAAGTTACTGGAAGATAATAAGAAAACATGGAATAAAATGTTAGTCAAAGCCTTATGGGCTAACAGACTGACTACCAAGAAGTCAATTGGTACATCTCCCTATCAGCTAGTTTATGGCATGGAAGTTGTTTTTCCATCCTCTTTGGGCTTACCAGTGATGAAGATGAACCAAGAACTGCAATTTGAACCAAATGATATCCAGAGGAGAATTAACTAGACTATTCATCTACAGCAAACCAGAGAAGAGGTCTACATCAGATCTCAAGTTGTGCAAGAAAAGATCAAAAGGGTTTTTGATAGAAGGACCAAAGCAGATGATTTCTACTTAGGTGATAAAGTACTCAAGTGGGACTTGAGAAGGGAAGATAAGGGTAAGCATGGGAAATTTGATTTCCTATAAAAGGGCCCCTATGTCATTTATGCTTATAGAGGGAACAATGCTTTCTTCCTTAAAGGATTAGATGGTACTGAAGAAGGAGGAGGACCAGTGAATGGTTGAATGCTCAAACATTACATAGAACCTAGTTACTAATTGTTATTTCCCATGTGTGTATATTTTATTTTGAAAAAGTCTAGTTTGGATTGGATGGCAAACCTTTAGAGTTGAAGCCCGGAGAGAAGGCCCTAAGTTGTTAAGGATTTATTATCATAAGTATGAATAAAGTAGGTTGAAAGGTGACAAATCACAAGGTAACTGAAGTCAAAATTCCAAGGATACTGATCTCAAAGTTCTTGAAATTTCACAAGGAAATGCCATCCCCAAGTAGAGCCAGTGTTAGGTTCCTATACCAATAGGAGTCATAATTTTGAATGGTTAAGGTTAAGCCTTGTAATATGTACATACCTTTGCTTTCTGAAAATATTTTCCATATTTAAAAATAAAAAATGAAAAGAGGGTATGTCCTAAAAGAAAAATTAAAGGATAAAAATAATAAAGAAAAAGGTCCAAAAAAATGAAAAATATGAACCCCAAAAAAACAAAAAGAGACCATGAAAGTGTGCAAGTCTAAATTCCACTACTATTTACTTTATGCAAAATAATGATTGTGTGCAGCTTGTGATTCATGCCACAATCCAAGATAATCAAATTATTTAATCTTGATTATGCCATGCTTTAAATTTCATGTTGATAGTTAGAGAATAAAATCTGACCAAACTATTTACTCTTGGAAGATCATTAGATTAGGTAGAGTAAAATAAAAGGGGCTCATCAGTTTAATCTGAGCCCTTGGATGATATAGTGATAGAATTAGATAGTTTGCTTTGTGAAAAGAAAAGAAAATGTTTTGATAAGGGTTTTCTAGTCTAAATGCACCCTAATAAAGTGAAGAAAAAATGGTTGGACAAGTAGATGGGTAAGTAGAAGAAAGGTTGCAGAAATATGATGATAGGGAAAAAAGTATATTTATCATCTCTCATCATAGGTTTCAAATATAAATGGTCAATCAAGCATGAATATGGATTTGAAGGTCAATTGATTAACATTCCCCATTCATTTTACCTATTTACTTAACTAATTTCCCATAATAAAGTTCTAAGTACTGAAAAACTCTAAGTCAAAGGGGCTCAGAGCATTTCTTTGAATTTTGGAGGGACCAGACCCTTGGCTCAATGACTTATGGATACCAAGTACCAAATTCCCCTCATAAAACTTCACCCCCCCTTCATTTCATTCATTTCCCTAATAAAACCCCTTTTCCTAAGGTTAAAACATTATTTGCCTAGGGAAAGTAATCACCCCCATGTAAATTCCCCTTTCATATAAAAAACCCACAAAAACACTTTAGCCTAAGTTATAATGTATATATGTGAAAAACAAACAAATCACAGAAAATACATTATGCTTAGCGCTATTCATTCCCAATGTTTTTCATATTAACTTCTAACTATTATATATTACTTCCCATTAATAACCCTTTTTCTGTATATATTAATTTCCAATATAAACTTATCCTTATACCCTAGTTTAAATATAAACTATAAGATACATCAAACCCGACAAAAATCCACTAACTAATCGATCTGCGATTAAGTTAGGCAAAACCCTGATTAAGCCCTCTGCTAACAACCTCAACGGTCTAGTCCCGCCTTTATCCATCATTAATCCCGATACTGCCATATTTAAAGTGCCCGTTGGGCCCCCCATTAACCTCCACGCGCAATTGTACCCCAACCACCATCTAATCTGAAGGCCCAAATCCAATGCCCCAGAAACCATTTTGGGCGGGATCATCAGCTGGACGATACACGCCTGAAAGAGATGTTTTCCACGAGACCACCCTGGTGACGTGTCAGTAGCTGAGTGGAATCAGGTGACCCCTCCAAAATACCACTGAACGCCCATAAGTGGTGTGAAATTAACCACTTACCACCTCCCCACTATGCAACAAATTAGTCACTATTGGCCCATACCCGTGAAAAAACATTTTTTCCATATAAAAGACAAAAAGCCCCAAAAATGTCTTTTTTGCTAAATTTTCACCTTCAAGCTTCTGTACGCATGCACGACACCTGTAAAACATTGAAGTCGTCAACCCACGTACAAATTTTGCTCCATAGAACACCACAAACCACACAGTCAACCATGCAGCCTCCATAAGCACCCTTCAACCAATTGCAGCTACCAATTACCCTACTCATAATCAATTTGCGTCAGTTTCAGGTATTTAAACTTGAATTCACCAAGTGCCTTGTCAATTTCAAGTTAGACCAGTCATTGAGTATTTTTTTAAACTTAAAACTTAATTGAAATTACTCCAATAGACTCCACACTGCACCTTGCTGAATACTCAAACCCCCAAACTGCCAAACTACCTCTGAAACGCCAATTGAACCTTGAGCAAGCCTAATTCTAATCCACAAGAACTGAATTATGGTTGCCCCTACTGCATTCAATGTGATACCCATCTCCATGCCCCATTTAGACCTATACCACTTTCCCTTAGCTAATAGAGATTTCGAGATAAAAGATACCACTGTCATAGAGCTCCTGCTCAAAACACGTTGCCAAAGTAGGGACAAGTTCCTCAACCATGCTAATGAAATTGGCCTTTGGGAGTCAAATTTTCCCAAGTACCAGTTCCCCCAAGTCCACATTTTTCCTAAAATTGTACATATGTGCTATGCTTTCTACGCCCCCAGTCATAGAACCATCATGTCTTATGACCCGAAAGTCCTTTTCACCACACTCCTAAGTCCATCAATGAGATGCTGCAGCTCCAACCAGGGACAAACCTAACTCCCCTCTCAATTGGAGACCTATTAGACTTATATCCCAAACTCAACTCTGCAAGATTGGCCCAATTGATACAAACCTCCATCATATAAGAGAAGTATACCACCAAATACCCCTCTCCATATGTAGGAACTATATTTTCTCCTTGGGGTCAAAATATTGTATCCATGATATCTTGTGTTTTGGGTTACTCCACAAGTGAGTACATTGGTGAAATCATCCTAGCTTTCATGTCTATCTATACCCCAGGATAGCCTCCTGCAACTATTTATGACTTTGCCACATTCATTACTGACAGAATGCATGAGAAGTTCACAAGAATGGGAAATGAAATGGTTTTCAAGTACTCCTCAGTACTATACCACACTGAAATTGGTACTTGTACAAAAACCACACTGAAATCAAGATTTATGGGTGCCATCTTGCCCCATACAAACTACCCAAATACCTCCCAATGAGGTTATTTGCCCTAGAGTACTACAGGCATATAATAAATTTAGATGAGGTAAACTTTGTCTTCGCCAAAAAATAAAGCCCAACTCAAGATCAAAGACCAATTGGGCCTTTTTACATGTAATAGCAAAGAAGCTGGAAAGGAGGTAGACCTGATCCTTTAGAGATTAAAATTAAAATAAAGCTTCATATGGAGATATGATCCCTTGGATTTCAACTGCAAAAGAAGGAAAAAAAACAAGATGGCTCCCTATATCCATCACCACATCCCTGAGATAGAAAAGTATGCCAACCAATTGTAATGGTTGGAAAACACTTTAGAGGATAGGGACAATACTGAAGTTGTTGTGGAAAACACATTATTAGATCTAGGAAAGCAACTTGATGAAAATTCATTTCTGCAATTACCACCTCAAGAAGGGACAATGAGCACCCCCCCTATCATGCAGACTCCTTTGAATGAGGAGAAAAATCCCAAAAGGAGCAGGGTGGAAGGATCAAGTTTAGGGACAAAAGCCTTCAATGTTCAATATGAAAGAGGCCAAAGCAAACAACCTAGACTCAATCCTGTTTTAGAACAGGAAGACACTGATGGCTCAATTGAAATAACTGATTCTGAGCCAGAAAGGAGTAAAGGTATTGTTCCTTCAGAGGAAACACAACCCCCATCATCCTCAGGAACCCAAATGATACAGAGACAGATGAGTTTAGAGGCCTCATCCTTTAGCAGGCCAGCAGACCAGGATAAAAGTATCAAAGATAGATTCAAAGAGATAAAAATAAGGAATGAAAGGTTGAAAGCTGAGACATATGCTCAGCTTTTCAAACTTTCTACTCCAGGTCAACGTAGATTGATTTCAGCCTTTGACATCAAAGAGGGAAATATGCAAGTGTCGTTCATTCAACCAACTGTGCAACAACCAAGGGCACCCACTGACTATAAGAAATTTGATTTTGAGGTGTTGGCCAGGGATATTCACCCTATGGACCAAATAGAGTTTCAAAAGTAGGATGAAGAAATGATCTACTCCACCCTGACAGGGAAGCCCATTGTTGTTCATCAACTGCAAAGTTCCTTGAACAGCATCTCAGCTCAGTATCAGCTTAAACGAGCTTCATCACATGCCAAGGATAATAGAATCAAGTCTTTGGAAGACTTGATCATAGAGATGGGACATGATCCCAAAGATATGAAAGCAACAGAGGAGCTAATAAAATAGAAGAACAAGGACATTTCTTCACTGAAGAAGCAACTAAAGATACCCTCCTTACATCATCCACAAACACGGGAGATTTTACAGTCTCAAACTCAACATGAGGACTTAATGGATTTAGTCCTCAAGCTTAATGATCAATTGAGGAGCATGGAGAAGGAATTAGATGCCTTAATCCTATTAAAGCAAGGTGAAGTAGGGACCACACCAGCAACTATAATCCCTACAGTGACTACTGCAATACCATTTACATTGGTAGCCACATTAGCTTCGAAAACTCCTATAATCAATGCCTTGCCCATCACCACTACAACATCTACATAAGAAACTTCTACAACAGCAATAGGTACAGCAACAAATGAAGCAACCAAGCTTGTTCATGCCATGGAAGAAATGTTGATTTAGAAAAACGAGATAAACAAGCTAAAGGAATAGGTGGTAAGCTTAGAAACAGACTATAAGCTTGCCAAGATTATGCAGAAAGAGGAGGAATAGAAGGCTGCAAGGATAAAGTAAAAGGTCAAGTTAATAGAAAGAGACTTGACACTAAAGGAGCTACTTGGAGAAGCCAAGGAAAAACTGTGGGCCAACATCATTGACTCTATCAATGATATTTGGCCATCCATATAGGTCATACTCGAGCAAGTTGATCTCATAGGATTAATAACATAGGCTATTGAGAAAGTGAATATAGAATTAGGGAACATGCCTAGAGATGCTATCAGGCTCATCTAGTTCTTAAATTCAAAGAACAAGTACCAGCTACAGGAATTGGAAATTGAAGACAAGACTGCTACTATTCTCGAGGTAATGAAAATCCTGACCAAAAGGGACCAAGAGGGACTTTATGCATAAGTTAGAGGAAAAGAGAAAGGAAATGCAAGTAGTCATTGATAGGTTCATGGCTAAGTTTGATAAGCTAAAGGAAAATGGATTACCTAGTCCCTTAGTCATTCATGATAAACTTTTGGAACAAGGAGATTACAACAACAAACTCAGGGATGTAGCAAGATAGCAAGTGGCTACTTCACAGGTTTTAGGAGTACCAACAGGAAAGGTATTGTACAGTGCTTTTGAAAATCTATTTTACCTCCAGCATGAGGTAAAATGTCTGATTATAAATAAGCCTTCATTTTCCAAATACACAGAGGTAGATGAAACTTAATAGACAATGTTGAGTATCCGGTTACCAATAGATCAAGAATGGGAAAAATTGACTGACTTACTATGGCAGAACACATTTAAAGGTCAAGCACATAGTCAACGAGGTAAAAGGGCATCAAAGTCAAAGGTTACAGGGTCAAAGAGTATCCGTGTCAAAGAGCATTAGTATAGAAGACAACAGCTTTTGGCCAGCACAGAGCATAGCAACCATAAACTTCTAGCTAAACCACAATAAAAGGGACAACAATAAAACAGTTCAATAGTTGTCTCTATCTTCATGCGAGAAGATATTTTGAATTTCCTAGATTAATTCCCAAGTTAGTTTGGGATATTTTGTAAAACATTTTGTATAAATACTTCATAAATCAAAGTATGTAGGGTGGATTCTTATACTTTCAATAGAATTTTTTTTAAATACTGTAAAGCTTTTGTATCACTGACTAGGCTAGCATGTTGGATTGATGAATAAAGATAAGATATTTCAAGGGATTCATGTGTAAAGTGGAGTAAAAATGAGTAATTCTCTTGTTTTGTTTTATCTCTCTTAAAGTTGTTTCATAATCTTAAATGTTCCAGAAGTCTGAATGTTTTAACTTGAATATTATTTCAGAATTTTCTTAACCACACTCTATCTTACTCTTATATATTCTTAATGTTTTCTCTTAAACTATCTTAGCTTGGGAATTCTTAACTTGTTAAGTTTAGGTATGTTTTATGCTAGAGCAATTTATTTAAATTTCACAATTAGCAATCACATAAGCATTAAGATAAACTGCAAATAGAACATAAATATAAATCACAGAACACAAGCCAAGACAAGAGGACACAAGATGTAGCACAAGCCAGGGACAAACCCCAATGTGGGGAAACCCTTGATCACTTCTTCCTTTATGTTCTTCAAAGTTCAATAGAGAAAGAGAGAGAGAGAGAGATAGTACATTTACAGCAGAAGTCAACACTTTGACTTATCTAGATCTGAGCATAGATTATCTCCTATAATGATGAGATCAATTGAAGGCATTCTACTTCAACTGATTCTCCAAAGTGATTCCTTCACCTATCATCATGCTGCATCTGGTCCTCTTTCTACACCACTGCATACTGCACCATGCTGCACTAATCATGATAATCATCATGCTGCCCATGTCCATAATCTTATCCATCATCATCTTGCCCTTCATGTCCATGATCTCATCCATCATCATGCTGCCCATATTAATGTGCATCATCATCATGTTGTTGCCCTTGCTAATGTACATCAACATTATGCTAATTATGTTGCCCTTAGAGATGTGCATCATCATCATGCTGCTGCCCTTGCTAATGTGCATCATGATTTTGCTGCCCTTACAAAAGTGCGTCATCATTATGTTGCCCTTACAAATGTGCATCATCATTATGCTACCCTTACAGATGTGCATCATCATTATGTTGATTATGCTACCCTTACAGATGTGCATCATCATTATGTTTCCCATTAAACTGATCCAAGTCTGGTGATGAACTATGACCCAATGCTTTCTCCACATGTTGCCCTCCAAGTCTTCTGCACCCGTTGTCTTTTACTATGACTGGTTAGGGCTTGTTTTTGCTGCAACAACCCTTTATTCAACCCACAAATCAATCTTGAATTTATTGCAGCCTAGGAAAGGAGTAAATCCTTTCTTGTGAGTTGTTGTTCTAGGCATATGGCAGCCCTTAACAACTCAACGCAGACCTGTTTTGGGAGGCTAGGCATGCAGCCTACCTCTACTGGTTGTGGCCCTCCAACAGCCCACCAAAACAACTCTCTTCTAGCCCTCAAACAGATCCACAATACTTCCCATCAAACTCAGCCTTCCTCAAGGAGGCCTCAACCCCTCTACCAACAACTCAGACTCCAAAACAGTGAGCTCTGATTGTCGCCTAGATCAACCTATGGCTAGAGCATCACTAATAGGCTAGCATATTACTCTTGGTGTCTCACTCCTTCTCCAAAAACCAAGGAAATGGAGAGGAGGAGAGGAGGAGATCACCTCAAGAATGTGTGTTCCAAATGACATCAAATCCTCTTCTATTTATACCAAAATCGTATACGTTGAATAGACATGATGTTTGGACTTCTTGAGCCTATATAATTTGTTGGTCGGGTTGATAATAATTCCATAATCAAAATAAATTCATATATCCATAAACACTTATCAGAATCAGATGATCTTTAGATCAATCCTACACCTCTCGATGACAGGGAAACAATAAAAATATCAGTTGCCATAAATAAGTTGACCCACATGGAGTTTGGCCCTAGTTGCGAATTTTAACACTCCCTCTCAACTAGGGAGAACTCCATCTGTTGATCCATATGTCCAACTGTACTATCGCTTCCATCAGTGCCTTGCACTGATCTGCTCGGCTCTGCTCAGCTCTGCTGGCTTTGCTCAACTCTGTTGGCTCTTCTCTGCTCTACTTAGCTTTGCTCAGCTCTATTGGCTCTGCTCAGCTCTGCTGGCTCTGCTAAAATCTGCTCAACTCTGCTAGCTCTGCTCAACTCTACTTAACTCTGCCGGCTCTGCTTTACTCTGCTCAACTCTACTCAGCTATGCTGGTTCTACTCAACTCTGCTGGCTTTGCTTAGATCTGATGGCTTTGCTCAACTATGCTTAGCTCTGCTAAACCATGAAGAAGATAATTGATCGAGAATGTCCCATAATATTCTCCACTAACCCAAAGTCATTCTCAGAGTGCGTACCACTGGTCCCAGACTAGTCTCAGCTGACCCAAAGTCATAGTGGGTACTACTCCTACTACTGGTCCCACACTAGTATCATCAGTCTCAAAGAATGTACCATTGGTCCTAGAGCAGTCTTAACCGACCTGAAGTTAGCGTCATAGTAGGTACCACACTCACTGGTCCCAAACCAGTCTTCCACTGATCCTAAGTCAGTCTAAGAGTATGTACCACTGGTCCTAAACTAGCCTCAACCGACCCGAAGTCAGTGTCATAGTAGGTACAACTATCACTGGTCCCAGACCAGTCTTCCACTGACCCTAAGTCAATCTCAGAGTATGTACCACTGGTCCTAGACCAGTCTCAACTAACCTGAAGTCAGCGTCATAGTAAGTACAATTCCTACCACTGGTCCTAGGCTAGTATCATTGATCCTAGATCAACAAAGGTCATCCTAGCATAGGGAGTACAGTAGATACAGTGATGTGTCCATTAGTACTACTATGGTCCCTATCTTCATTTCCCTGCTTATTGATCAGATGATAAGTACTTCCCATGTGTCCCAAACTACATGGGTAGGATGCCTTGATAGGAGAACTTAATCAATCCTGTCCTCATAGGAGAACTAATCATCCCACTACACAATTGCCAAGGAGAACACATCATCCAGGCCTCATAGGAGAGCTAATCATCCTGCTACATAATTGTCATGGAGAACATATCATCCAGAACTCATAGGAGAACTAATCATCCTACTACATAATCGTCACGAAGAACACATCATCCAGACCTCATAGGAGAACTAATCATCCTGCTACATAGGAGAGCAAATCATCCTATCCCACAAGAGAGTGAATCATCTTGTCCAACAAGAGAGCGAGTCATCTTGTTTCATAGGAGAGCGAATCATCTTGTCCATAGGAGAGTGAATCATCCTATTGCACAAGAGAGCGAATCATCTTGATTCATAGGAGAGAAAATCAGTCTATCCATAGGAGAGCAAATCATCCTGTCTGACAAGAGAGCAAATCATCTTGTCCTAGTGAGCACCACCAAGGGAGGGTGAGTCACCCTATGGTCGTATGTTGCTCCAGTAAGGATCGCAAGTCCCCAGAGCTCCCAGAGCTCAATGTATTCAACATGCAGGACCCTTGTACAAGGGTCTCTTGACGACTCCAAGTCATTCGCGAAAATCACAAATTTGATCTTTCCCTGGGGCTCTATAAAAGTGTATCGACTTGTACATCATCTTAATATGATGGAGCCTCATTTCTCATCGACTTACCATATCCCAGATAAGGCAGTATCTAACGTCTATCTACTAGAGAAATCACTGACTATGGGATTCCTCAATAATCGAGTCCCACCTCTGGTTGTCACAGAGAATCACAGTGGTATTCATCATGTGTACTCACTGAAGAGTTTCCATAACCAGGCAAATTTGTACAAGGTCATACTCGTAGTTATGTATTCGGTCTCAGTGGTACTTATAACAACTGACTTCTGCTTCCTGCTCATCCATGATATCGAAGAAAAATCCAAAGAGAACTAGCAATGAAAAGTGCTTTAGTGATCCTCCACACTGCTTGCCCAATCAACATTCGAATAATCATGCAATTTTCATATTTCCGACAGTGTATCTCAATCCATGAGAGATTGTGCCCCAAATTTATCTCAGAATATTCTTGGCACCAATCCAGTGAGGCTCAACCAAATATGATCTCACCATACTAACTACAAAACACATGTCCAGAATCCAACTCCCTCTTACTTATGCATATGAGAGGGTCTACACCTGTGAGAAATAGTCCATCTATGTAAGGTGCCGGTATGAGAGGTATATTATCCACAACCTTCGAGTAATGGTTTGGATCGGTTTCACTCCTAGTGAATCTCAGCTTCATCCGACAGCTATCAATCCTCTCACACTATGCCCGGGATGTTTTGCTTCAAGCCATAGAGGGCTGTCTTCCACCTGCATATGCGAGATTCCCAATTATCAATCTCAGACCCCTCAGGTTGTTCCAAACCTTTGGACTTGCTACATGAGGGGAATGGTCCCCTTGTAAGATTTCCCTTCGGTTCATCTGAGACATGTACTTTCATGCTCCTTTTGAATTCAGGTTTCCCTGTCACCATCTGACTTACAGACCTTCGGTGCTACGTGACAATGGACATGGTCCCCAGTGGACTTCCTTCAATTTGAAAAAAACATCTTTGAAAATTTTATTTCCAAACATGTACCTTTCCATCGATGAGTGCCACCCTAAGACCTTAGACTTCCATTTCCGAGATGGATACCAGGTTCTTCTTGCGATCAGGTACATAAAAGTGATTCTTGCTTTCTTTGAAGAGTCGACCATTTCCTTGATGACTTGCATTACCAGTCATTCCTTTGATTATTGAAGATGTCCATGGAATTATTGGTATATTCATCAAGAGACGTGTCTCTACCATTCAGACACTCCTTCGCATAATGGCTGAACTTATTGTAACCAAGGCATCTGCCTTTCCTTCCACCCTTAGACCTGAACTTCCCAATGAAGTGATCTTCCACTAAGCCCTTCTGATATTATTCTCTACTTCCACTTCACCCTTAGTGAATGAGAAGAGGGATAATGATCCCATTGATCCTTTTGTCCTGTCCCAACTATCTTTTGTGATTGCTCTTTCACTCTTTTTTGGGCTTTTTCTTAAGCTCAACTTTGATTCAATGTTAAGTTTAGGTATGTTCTATGCTAGAGAAATTTATTTAATTTTTCACAGTTAGCAATCACATCAGCATTAAGATAAACTGCAAATAGAACATAAATATAAATCACTGAAGACAAGCCAAGACAAGAGGACACAAGGTATGGTGCAAGCCACGTACAAACCCCAATATGGGGAAACCCTTGATCAATTCTTCCTTTATGTTCTTCAAAGTTCAGCAGAGAAAGAGAGATAAAGATAGTACATTTACAATAGAAGTCAACACTTTGACTTATCTAGATCTGAGCATAGATTATCTCCTATAACAATGAGATCAGCTGAAGACATTCTGCTTCAACTGATTCTCCAAGGTGACTCCTTCACCTATCATCGTGCTGCATCTAGTCCTCTTGCTACACCAATGCATACTGCACCATGCTACACTAATCATGATTATCATCATGCTTCCCATGTCCATGATCTTATCCATCATCATGCTGCCCCTCATGTCCATGATCTCATCCATCATCATGTTGCCTATACTAATGTGAAACATCATCATGCTGCTGCCCTTGCTAATGTGCATCATCATTATGTTGCCCTTACAGATGTGCATCATCATTATGTTGTCCGTACAAATGTGCATCATTATTACGCTACCCATTAAATTGATCAAAGTCTGGTCATGAACTATGACCCAACACTTTCTCCACATGCTGCCCTCCAAGTCTTTTGCACCTACTATCTTTTATTGTGACTAATTAGGGCTTGTTTTTTCTGCAACAACCTTTCATTCAACCCATAAATCAGCCTTGAATTTACTACGACCTAGGAAAAGAGTAAAGTATTTATTATGAGTTGTTGTTCTAGGCATATGGCAGCCATCAACAACTCAACGCAGGCCTATTTTGGGAGGCTAGGCATGCAGCCTACCTCTATTGGCTGTGGTCCTCCAACAACCCACCAAAAAAACCCTCTTCTAGCCCTCAAACAGATCCACAATACTTCCCATCAAACTTAGCCTTCCTCCAAGACACCTCGGCCCCTCTACCAAGAACTCGGACTCTAAAATAGTGAGCTTTGATTGCTGCCTAGATAAACCTATAGCTAGGGCATTACTATTAGGCTAACATATTACTCTTGGTGTCTCACTCCTTCTCCAAAAACCCAAGACATGGAGAGGAAGAGATCACCTCAAGAATGTGTGTTCCAAATGACATCAAATCCTCTTCTATTTATACCAATAATGTATAGGTTTAATAGACATGACATTTGGGCTTCTTGAGCCTACATAAGTTACTGGTCAGCTTGATAATAATTCCATAATCAAAATAAATTCATATCTCCATAAATACTTATCGGAATAAGATGATCTTTAGATCAATCCTACACCTCTCAACAAGAGGGATCCAATAGAAATATCAGCTTCCATAAATAGGTTGGCCCACATGGAGTTTGGCCCTAGCTGCCAATTTTAACATAACTGCTCCTTAGCTTCTGTAGTTTCTCCTTTGGTCTATAGTAAAGGATTCTTAATTGCCCTTTACTCATGATTCACTACTATTCCCCCATCTTAGCCTTGGTCTGAGGATTCTTGATTGCCCTCTCACCTCCATTAAGACTCATTTCACCATTTAGTCCAATGATTTGTACTTTACTTTGCTATCTTGCCCCTTGAACATTCCCTTTAGTGAGTTAACTCCAACTTCGCTGCCCCTTCTTTGACTTCATTGCCCAATGGCCTAAAGGCATCATCCTAATTGCCTATTTTAAGGATTCCACCACCAAATATTCACACAAATCAAAACCCCCCCTGAACTCTAGAACTAGCCCAATATCTAAGCAAACATAGATAAATTATATTAGAGAGAGCCCTCTCTGAGCCATAAGTTGGCTAGAGCCTATGCTTAAAAGTTGGTTTTTGGTTACCTCAAAGCCTTCCCTTCTTCCAAATCTTCTAAGGAAAATTTTTGAGTGATAACAGAGCACACCAGAGTTGGTTGAGTTAAAGTTTCATTTGAAGGTAATGTTGGACAAGGGATACATTAGGCTAAGTGTATCACCTTGGGCATAGCGGTCTTGTTTGTGAAGATAGAATATGGAACCCTGATATTATGCATTGATTGCATGCAATTGAACAAAGTGACTATCAAGAATAGGTAACCTTTTCCGAGGATTGATGACTTATCTAATCAGCTAAAGGGAGAAGCAATGTTCTCGAAGATTGACTTGAGATCCGAATACCATCAGGTACGCATCAAAGAGGATGACATTTACAAGATTGCATTTAGGACTAGGTATGGGCATTATGAGTTTGTTGTTATTCCATTTGGCTTAACTAATTCTCCAACTACATTTATGTGCTTGATGAATAGTGGGTTGCATCCATATTTGGATAGGTTCATTATTGTGTTCATTGATGATATATTGGTATATTCTAAAAATGAGGAAGAGCATGCTGAGCATTTAGCAGTAGTGTTGAGGTTGTTGAGAGAGAATCAATTGTATGCTAATCTTAGCAAGTTTAGTTTCTTTCAGAATAAGGTGTATTACTTGGGGCATGTTGTCTCCAAGGAGGGAATTACAGTATATTCAGAGAAGATAAGGGTCATCATGGAGTGGGTAGCTCCTGAGAGTGTAGATGAGGTGAGATATTTCATGGGTTTGGCAAGATATTATAGGAGGTTCATCAGGAACTTCTTGTAGATTTATTATAATATCACATCAGTGAAAAGGAAAGGTAAGAAGTTTGAATGGATAGAGGAGTGCAAGGCTAGCTTTGAGCAGATTAAGAAATTATTGAAACATGCACCAGTGCTACAGATTACAATCTAAACAAAGAGTTTGTCGTATGCACAAATTCTTGCAAGAGAGGGCTTGGTGGAGTCCTTATGCAAGATGGATAGGTGGTATGCTATGAGTCATGAAAACTAAATGAGCATGAGAAGAACTATTTGACACATGATCTTGAGTTAGCAATGATCATACATGCATTGAAGATGTGGAGACACTATCTTCTTTGCAAGAGGTTTGTACTTATGAGTGATCACATTGGGTTGAGGTATTTGTTTGAACAGCGAAATGGGAATGCCAGGAAGGCTAGATGGTTGGCCATGATCAACGAGTTTGATTTCAAGATTAGGTACATCAAAGGTAAAGAGAACAGGGTGGTAGATGCTTTCAGCATACAGGTACAAGTAAATCACTTGGAAGCTATGAAATCCTATGGGATAGACTTACAGGATAGGATCTTGTAGGCATGTTAGAAGGATGTTAGGTATATGAAGATTATGCACAGGTTGTAGTAGGGTGCTGGTATAGGCACAGGTGAAGGTGCACAGGGTATGAATTATTGTCCTACAGTGGATGGGATGGTCAGATTCCGAGACAAGATATATGTACCAGATCAAAGTGATATCAAGAAGGTGATATTGAGGGAGTTTCATGTGAAACCTTATTCAGGTCACGTAGGTTATCAGAAGACATTGACAATGGTGAATAGATTCTACTATTGGTCGAATTTGAAGAGGGATGTAGCAAAGTTTGTGGTGAGGTGTTTCAACTGTCAGTGAGTGAAGGTAGAGTGAAAAATTCTAGGTGGACTACTACATCTGATTGTGATTACAAAGTGGAAATGGAAAGTCGTTTCCATGGATTTCATTACAGGTTTGCCAAAGATAGTGAGACAACATGATTCCATCATGGTCATTGTGGAAATGTTAACAAAGGTTGCACACTTCATTCCAGTGAAGTCTACATTCTCAACTAGAAATGTAGCACAGGTATTCATAAGAGATGTGGTTAGATTGCATGGTGTTCCAAAGACGATTGTGTTAGACAGGGGTGCAAAGTTTGCTTCCAAGTTTTGGAAGGAGTTATTTGCAGGTTTTGACACAGAGTTGGCCTTCATCACAACTTATCATCCACAGAGAGATGGATAAACAAATAGGGTCAATAGGATATTGGAGAACACGTTGAGGATGTATGTGATGCATCAACAATGGAAGTGGGAAGAGTATCTCATCTTGGTAGAGTTCACATACAACAACGGTTATCAGGAGTCATTGAGGATGAGTCCTTTTGAGGCATTGTATGGGCAAAGTTGTAACACTCCTATTAGTTGGAGTGATCTGGTTAGCAGGGTATTGATTGGACCAGATATATTGGTAGACATGGAATAAAAAATGTAGGTGATCAAGAAGAATCTAAAGGCGACACGGGATAGGCATAAGAGTTATGCATAAAGGAATAGGTTGTTCGAGGAGTTCCAAGTTGGGAACAGGTGTACTTGTGAATAAAACTGAAGAAGAGCTACTTGCGGATTGGATCATGTGCCAAGATGGAACCACGGTTTTGTGGATGCTTTAGTATCATTGAGAGGATTGGGCTAGTAGCCTATCGACTTACAGTACCTCCGACAATGAAATTCCATGATGTTTTCCATGTATATTTTCTTAAGAAGTATGTTAAGGATGTTGATCATGTGATTGATTGGTTTATATTGCAGGTGGAACCATATGGAGAATTCTAGCCAGAGCCTCAATGTATATTGTAGAAAAATGTGCTCATGCTTCAGAATCGAGCAATCGAGCAAGTTAAAGTTCAAAGGAAGCACTTTGGGCCCAATGAAGCTACATGGGAGATGGCAGATCAAATGTGGGCTATGGATCCTTCCTTGTTTTCCGGTTGAGGCAAAGAAGCTTCGATATGGTGGTTTACTATATGATTTGACATCGTGGTTTGGTATATGCTTTGATATGGTGTTTTGGTATATTCTTTGATATGGTGTTTTGGTATATGCTTAGATGTGGTGTTTGGTATATGTTTTGATATATATGATTTGGTATATGTTTTTGGTGGTGATGTTGTTATATGTACATATGTATGTGGATGTGAATACTGTTCTAAGCTATGTTATAAAGCTCCACTATGCAGTATGGGTGTCATGTCATTATGATTATGTTTTCATGTTAATATACTATCATGTGGTTATGTTATCATGAGGTTATGATGTCATGTGAATTGGCACTCATCAGGATGATCATTGTAAATACTATAATGGGCTATGTTATAAAGCTCTAATATACGGTATGTTGTCATGGTGTTTGTTTGGAGAAGGTCTTTCATTGTAAATACTGCATTGATCTATGTTATAAAGCTCCATGAACAGTATGTCTTCCTTCAGCATGTTGCTGAGGTATATGTGTGATTGAACACCAAGGACAGTGTCCCCTAATGGGGAGGGTTTTGTAACAACCCTGGTGAAAATTCCATGTAATAAAAGTTAAAAACAATAACCATGATTGATGGGACACTTTTTCCAAGTTGAATGTTGGGCAAGGCATCATAGGGGGTGTTCATTTGGTTGTTTTGGCTAAGGAAATTGGCAAAGACAATGGATAAGGCTTTGGAAAGGGAAAATGGCATTTTTGGCACATTTATTTATGAAAAATTGAAAGTAGGAGAAAACAGAGGTGAAAGGTCATACATTGCATGTGAGGAGGAAAATGAAGGACAATAATGGAAAATGAAGAATATAGAGGCCTCATTCATAAAATGGATTTTGAGGATCAACTGGTAACCTTTTGTTAGTTGAGTTTTGGAGCTCTCTCATTATTCTCTCTCTCTCTCACTCTTGGAAACTTAGAGTTTCTTGGAGCACTTTGGCATTGGAGAAAGAAAGGAAAAGAAGGAAGAGAAGGAAAATGTTAGGTAGGGAAAGGTAAGATCAAGCAGCTACAATAGGATTCATTGCAGGTATAAAATTGCATGTGTATCTTCCTTGCTAGATTTTTCATGCATGGTATTGCACGTGGTTCATTTCTATGATGGCATGGGTTTTGCCAAGTGTGACATGTTCTTCAGCCTAGCCTTATCATTTCCTAATAGCTTTTATGAGATGGGTTCTCACATTCAGTTAATGTGGGATGGCCGGATTGGATTCAAAGCTTAGTGGGGTGGATCTTAGAATTGACAAACATATGGCCTAATGTTCCCTAATTTGTATTGTGGATCATGGTAAACCCATTGACCAAGTAACCCTTGAACCAAACCATGGGTTGCATAAAGCCAAATTGTGTACCTTGGTGGGCCTATGAATCTTGCTAGTGAATGGCAGGATATACGGTAAAACCAAGAGGTGGATTTTATCTCCGTTGGGCCTAGTATTCCCAGGATGGGATGTATGGTAAAGCCTAGAGAGTATTTCTTGGTGTAGAGCCTAGTGATCCCTAAATTGAACTGTGGATTATGGTAAAGCCTAAGAGACTAGGAGGCACTCAAATTCCTCACGATGTAAGCAAAGAACTCCAGTGGAATCAATGCTTGTTAGTGTCTTTTGGTGTGTTCTATGAGTCACACATTCATTCTTGGAATATGGCATGGGGGTGATTGGCTAAAGAGAGACTTGGCTCAACCAATCTATGGTCGAGTGGAACATAGTAGTCCCATGTCCAGTTGGTTTATTGCATTCATTAATGAGAAATCCATTCCCTTGATTTTCATGTGTAAATGTACTAATGTAAATGTGGATTTTATGGTTGATATGTTTATGATATTTTTGTCCCTATTATGCTGATTATATGTATGTTTTATGATAGTAGCTATCTATGGCTCTCAACATGTTTTTACTTGTAAATGAATGGATAGTGTATCTATTGCCTAGTAGATGATAATGAAACAAATAACATGAGGGAACAATTCTTAGATAAGTATGAGATCCCTACACTTAATTCTATTGTTTATACCTGTAGGTTACATGTTAATGATATGTTTGACAAAATTCCTGTCGTGGCTAGTAGGGGTCTGGTTAAGGTCTTGTTAAAGTTATTTCTTTTTCATCATTGTTTCCTTGTACTTTTACTAATTTTAAGCTATCACTCCATTTTGGGCAATGACCTAGGCTCCGGGCCTGAAAAATTGGCATAAATCCCAGGGTCCCTGGCACAAAACTAGAAATTTTAGTCTTTAGTTGTTGGCAGGAAAGCCTGTGAGAGCAACTTCAGGTTTCTAGTTTCTCCCTTGCCTATAGCATGAGAGAGGCTGAGGCCTAGGATGTCCAGGACATTAGTGGGACCCAGGGACAAGCTGCTTGAGTGGCTGACTTGTCTCCTGAGGATTCCGAAGCTGATAGTTGATGACTGTGTGTGATGTTTCTGTTGATTCTGATTGCTTAAGGTCACATAGGAGGTCAAATCCAATCATAGTAGCCTCTCGTCTCATGTTTACCCTAGTTGACTAGTTACTTGGGTATATGTTGGAGGAGGGTGTTACATATAGAGTGTTGGACTTATGGAAAATACCATCACATGTGAGATTGTCTGCAAAATCATGGTGGTAGGCCTCAGATATATAGTGCATAGGAGGCACAAACTGTTGTGGATGTCAGTCAGAGTGTTCCTCGTATTTATGTTGCATTGGATAAAAAGTAGGAATACCATCATGCATCTATCGTTGACATGGATGGTAAGATTTGTGATCAAGTTATTTCTATTTTGATTGACCCTGGAACTAATTATAGTTATGTTAGTCCTAACTTGGTGTATAAATGTGGTTTGAATAATGAAGTGCATGTAGAATCTTAGTTAATTCAGTTGGCTATAGGTACAAAGAAGTGAGTTCATCATTGGGTAAGAGCTTATGCATTTGATTTGAATGGTATTCCTACCATAGCACATTTGGATGTATTACCATTGGGATCATACAATATGTTCTTGAGCATGGATTGGTTGTACCTTCATAAGACCAAGGTGGATTATTATGACAAATCCATTGAGTGTTTGGGTGACAATGGGGAACCAAGAGTCTTATAGGGAAAGAATAATGCCACAACAGTTAGGATGGTGATAGCTATGTAGGCAAAGCATGGTTGTGGGAAAGGGTGTGTGTTATTTGTCGTACATATTTCTAGTGACAAAGGTAAGGAAGTTGAGGATGAAAATGTTTTAAGAAGGTACCCAGTTCTACAATAGTTCTAGGATGTGTTTTCCATAGAGATTTCAGAGTTTCCACCTCACAGGGAGGTAGAATTTTCTATTGAGTTAGTGTTAGGGGAAACTCCAACATCAAAACCACCTTACAGGATGAGTGCACTTGAGTTGGTAGAGTTGAATTTGAAGTTGAAAGAAATGTTGGACATGGCATACATTAGGCCAAGTGTAACACCTTGGGGTGCAGCGATATTGTTGGTTAAGAAGAAATATGGTACCCTCATATTATGTGTTGACTATAGGTAGTTGAACAAACTGACCATCAAGAATAGGTATCCATTACTGATGATTGATGACTTGTTCGATCAGTTGAAGGGAGTAGAAATGTTCTTGAAGATTGATATGAGATCCAGATATCATCAGGTACGCATCAAAAGAAGAGGACATTTACAAGAAAGCTTTTCGGACTAGATATGGGCGTTGTGAGTTTGTTGTAGTTCCATTCAGTTTGACTAATGCTCCAACTACATTTATGCGCTCGATGAAAAGTGTGGTGCATCCATACTTGGATAAGTTTTTTATTGTGTTCAATGATTACATGTTGGTATATTCTAGAAATGAGGAAGAGCATGCCTAGAATTTAGCAGCAGTGTTGAGTTTGTTGAGAGAACATCAGTTGTATGCTAAGATCAGCAAGTTCATTTTCTTCTAGACTGAGGTACATTACCTGGGATATGTTGTCTCCAACAAGGGAATTGCATTAGATCCAAAATAGATAAGGGCCATCATGGAGTGGATAGCTCCTAGAAATGTAGATGAGGTGAGATCCTTCATGGGGTTGATAGGTTATTACTAGAGGTTCATCAAGAAATTCTCATAGATTTCTTATCCTATCACATCATTGTAGAGAAAAGGTAAGAAGTTTGAATGGACAGAGGAGTGTGAGGCTAGTTTTGAAAAGCTCAAGTAGTTGATGACACATGCACTAGCATTAAATATTGTAGATCTAGAAAAATATTTTGTAGTATGAATAGATGATTGAAAGAAAGGACTTAGTGGAGTCCTTATGCAGGATGGATATGTGGTATGCTATGAGTTATGAAAATTGAAAGAGCATGAGCAAAAATACTGCACACATGATCTTGAGTTGGCAATGATCATACATGCATTGAAGATATGGAGGCACTACCTTTTGGGTAGGAGGTTTGTTTTGATGAGTGATCACAATGGTTTGCAGTATCTATTTGATCAATCGAACCTGAATGGTAGGCAGGCTCGGTGGTTGGCCACGATCAATGAGTTCAATTTTGATATCAATGATATTAAAGGTAAAGAGAACAAGGTGAAATATTCTCTTAGCAGGTGGATATAGGTAAATAAATTAGCAGTTATGAGCTCCTATGGGACATACTTATAGGACAGGATCTTGTAGGAAGGACAATAGGATGTCAGGTATATGGAGATTATGCACAGGTTGCACCAGGATACATGTACAGTTACATGCGGTGGTATAGGTAGTAGCATAGGTACATGTACAGGTGGTGATATAAGTACAAGTGCATGTAGTAGTACAGGGATAGGTGGTGGTACAAATGCAGGTGCATAGCATGTGGACTATCGTCTCACTTCAAATGGATTGGTTAGGTTCATAAACATGATATATCTGCCAGATAGTAGTGAGTTCAAAAAGGTGACCTTGAGGAATTTTCACACAAAACCATATTCAGGTCACCTACACTATTAGAAGACATTGACTGCAGTGAAGAAATTTTACTATTGGTCGAATATGAAGAAAGATGTAGGAGATTTTGTGGTCAGGTGTTTCGATTGTCAGCGTGTGAAGGTAGAGTGTATGCATCCAGGTGGACTACTACAACCAATTTCAATTCCAGAATGGGAATAAGATTTTATTTCCATGGACTTGATCTTGGTTTTTCCAAGGAGAGCGAGACAACATGATTCCATTATGGTTGTTTTGTATATGTTGACAAAGGTTGCACACTTCATTCCAGTGAAGTCTACATTCTTAGTTAGTGACGTAGCACAATAATTCATCAAAGATTTGGTCAGATTGCATGGTGTTCCAAAGAAGACTGCATCAGACAAGGATACCAAGTTCACTTCCAAGTTTTGGAAGGAGTTGTTTGTAGCTTTGTGAACAAAGTTGTTCTTTAGTATAACTTATCATCCGCAGACAAATGGATAGACTGAGAGGGTCAACAGGATATTAGAGGACATGTTGAGGACGTATGTGATGCATCAGTAGAAAAATTGGGAAGAGTACATTCCATTGGTAGTGTTCACTTACAACAATGTGTATCGGGAGTCACTGAGGGTGAGTTTGTTTGAGGCATTGTATGGGTGGAGTTGTAACACTCCCATTAGTTGGAGTGATCCAGTTAACAAGGTGTTGATTGGACAGACATATTGGTGGGCATGGAATAGGAAATGCAGGTTATAAATAAGAATCTAAAGGCATCATAGGATAGGAAGAAGAGCTATGCAGATCACAACAGGTTGTACAAGGAGCTCTAGGTTGGGGAAACAATGTACTTGAACATCAAACCAAAGAAGAGCTCCTCGTGGATTAGATCATGTGCCAGGCTCGGACCCCGATTTTGTGGGCCCTTCAGTATTATTGATAGGATTGAGCCAATAACATATCGACTTGAATTACCTCCAAAAATTAGATTCCATGATGTTTTCCATGCATCATTTCTTAAGAGTATGTTAATGATATTGATCATGTGATTGACCGGTCTATATTGCAGGTGGTACCAAATGGATAATTCCAACTGGAGCCTTAATGTATATTATAGAAAAAGGTGTTCATGCTCTGAAAGCAATAAATCGAGCAAGTTAAAGTGTAGTGGAAGAACTTTGGGCCCAATGAAGCTACATGGGAGATGGAGGATCAAATGCAGGCTATGTATCCTTCATTGTTTTCCAGTTGAGGAAAAGTAGTTTGGTATGGTGTTTTGGTATATTTCTTTGGTACATGGTTTGATACATGTTTGGTGATGTGTTGGTATATGTACATATGTATATGGATGTAAATACTACCATGAAATATTTTATAAAGCTCCAATAAGTGATGTGGGTGTCATGTCATTATGATGTTATACTTGTTATGTCTTCATTGGTTTGCTTCTCAGCGGGTTGATCATTGTAAATACTGCAATGAGCTAAGTTATAAAGCTCCATTTGAAGTATGTTTTTCTTACAACATTCTTATGGTTATAGGTGTTGTTGAACACCGAGGACGGTGTTCCCCAAGGGGGAGGGTTCTGTAACAACCCTAGTGAAAATTCCATGTAATAAAAGTTAATAGAGGCAAAATAATAACCATGGTTGATTGGACACTTATTCCAAGTTGGATGTTTGGAAAAAGCATAGTGATGGGGATCACTTGTGGTTGATTAATGGCTAAGGAAATTGGCAAAGGAAATGGCTAAGGCTTTTGAAAGGAAAAAGGGCATTTTGGCACATTTATTTATAAGAATAATGGAATTTAGGAGAAAAGGGAGGTGAAAGGTCACAGGTTGCATGCGAGGAAAATAATGGAAAATTAAGAAAATAGAGGCCTCATTAATAAAAATGATTATGAGGATCATTTCACAGGCTTTTGTTAGTTTAGTTTTGGATCTCTCTCTCTATTCTCTCTCTTCATAATTCTTGGACACTTAGAGTTTTCTTGGAGCACTCTTGGAGGGTGTGGCATACTTGGAGTTTTGGATCAAGAAGGAAAAGGAAGAGCAGGAAAGTGCAAGACGACATCGGGATCAACAACTACAATGTGTTTTGCTTGTAGGTACTGAGTTTCATGTAATTTTCCTCACTAGTTTTGGCATGCATCACATATGCATGTGGTATATTGGTCATGATCTATCACTGACATGGAGGATTTCCTAGAGTGACAATGGATTTGCCTAGCCTTGCCATTTCCTAGACAACCATGGTGTGGTGGGTTTATTTCTTTTTTTTTATGATTGGTTCTCATATTTCCTTTAGCTTGGGTTGAGTTACTATTTCCTCGAAGCCTTGGTTGGACAAACACTCTAGAAGCCCTATATCAGCTTGGGTTGAGTTACTAGTCCTATAAGCCTTGGTTGGACAAATTCTCTGGAAGCCCTTGGTGAGTTGAGTTACTCATCCTCGAAGCCCTGGTTGGAAAAGTGATTTGGAAGCCCAGATAAGCTATGGACTGAGTTACTAGTCCTAGAACCCTTGGTTGGAACAAAAACTCTAGAGCCCTGGAAGGCTTGGGTAGAGACCAATCTGAAGATGGTTTTGTGATGTACGACCATGAGGTGGAATCACTGTTTGATGGGTTGAGGTGGTTTCCCTCTGGAAGCCCTAGATGGTTTTGGATTGATGTGTTCTATGAGATCCCACATTCAACCTTGGAATATGGCATGGGGGTGAATGACTGAAGAGAGATTTGGCTGAGCCATTCTATTGTTGGGTGGAATGTGGTAGTGCCATCTTGGGTTTGGATTTTGCATCATCAATATGAGGTTATTTTTCCTTGTATCTCTATGAGTATTATATTGGTTTATATGTGGACCAAATGGTTGTGATTTCCTTGGTATTTTTGTTGTTGTTATGTTGGTTATGTATATGTTTTATGACAGTAGCTATGTATGGCTCTCATCATGTTTTTACTTGTAAATGAATGAACAATATATCTATGCTCTAATGGATGAAATTGCAACTCATGTGTTGAGGCATCAATGCTTCTTAGTGATTCTTAGTTGAGTATGAGACCCTGATGCTTAGATCTGTTATTTATACCTATACATTACATATTTGTGATATGTTTGAATAAATGAACGCCATGGCTAGTAGGGGTCTATTCAAGGGCTTGTTCAAGTATTTTCAATTGTGTCATTGTTTCCTTGTTACATTTCTATTCTAAAGGTGTCATTCAATTTTGGGCTGTGACCCGGGCTCTGGGCCTGAAAATGTGGCTCAAATCCGAGGGATACTAGCACAACACTTAGCAAAATAGTCCTTGGACACTAGCATGCCTTGTCATGAGAGTATACAAAGCCTCCTGGACGCTATCAGGTGCATAGCATGGGAGTGTCCAAAGGTCAAGTGCTCTAAAACCTCAATGGGACCCAGGGACTAGTTACTAGAAATGTCGGGATGGTTCTTAGGGGTCCTCTAGTTGATGTTGAAGGTATGTATGGTGTGTTTCAATCAATTCCACTTCCTTAACATGACTTAGGAGGTCAAATCATATCATAGTAACTTCTCATCACATGTTTACCCTAGTTCGTCAATTACTTAGGTAGATGTTGGAGGAGGGTGTTACATTTACCCAAGCTAATCGATCCACCAAGGTGAACATGTGACACAGAGTTACTATGATATGATTCAAATCCCCATGTATAGTTAAGGAAGTGGAACCGACATGACAAGACCAAACTAACCTTCCTAAAAATCTACAAGACCTTTAAGATCCAGCCAACCCCTTAAGGTTTCCAACCCCTAAGAGAAGTTTATTTTTCACTTCTCTAGAGACTCATTCGCTCCCATGACAAGGCATGCATGTGACTAGGAACCTCTAGTCTCTCCCACAACAAGGAATCCATGTGACTGTTTTCAGGCAATTATGTGCTAGCGACCCCAGTTTTTGTGCCAATTTTTTAGGGCCAAGACTTAGGTCACTGCCCAAAACTTCATGAAACTTCCAGAAATGACAAATAACATTGAAACATGGGTACTAATGCAAACATTTTAACAAGGACTTGATCTGACCTCTACTAGCCATGACAAGGATTTCATCAAACATATCATAAACATGTAATCTACAGTTCACAACAATAGATATGAGCATAGGGGTCTCATACTTATTTGAGAATTGTCAAAGAGGACTAATACATCCTCACAATAGTTGCATTTTTATCTATTAGGTCAATCATTCACTAACATTTCATAAACTAACTAAAACATGATGAGATCCATACATCATAATGTTGAAGAATCTAGGGCAATTGACATAGTAGGAATCTTCTAGACTTGATAACAATTTGTGAAGAACTTTTACGATTTATCTTGTTAGCTTAATAATTTTCTCTTATTATTAGTGCATGTGTGTTTACTTCATCAAACTGCTACCAAAACACAAGAAACAAGAACACAAGATGTTGGCTCTCTAACAGGGAAAAACCTCTCTCTCTTAGAGAGGAAAACCCTTTCGTAAACTTCTCTTATTGAAGCTTCTATTGATCAATGAAAAACCCTAGACCCTTGACAAGAATATCCTCCAAGCACAAGTCAAATCCTTCCTTCTTCTTGCACTTTGTTTCCCAGCACTTTCACTCCTGTCTTCCAGCACTTCGTTCTTCTTCCGAAAACTAATGATAGTCCTTGTTATGTTAGCTCTTAGAAGAGATACTTTATCTTTGATCCCTAGTGAGGTCCTTCACTAATGAGGATACCTTGCTTATCTTGACCAACCAAGCTCCTTCTTTATGTGAGGTTGTAGACTTGATGTGACAGTATTGCCAGCCTATTTTCTTGCAAGTGTGAGAGGTTTCCTTGTGTATTTGACTCTTTTCTCCTTCACTTGAGACAACCTATTCTTTGGTTGAGTAGGAGGCCTTATAGGCCTAAGTTTCTAGCCCAAACAATGAGAGGTGAGAAACTCTGATGTTTCTACTGTAATGGCTGCAGACAACCCTCCTTTCCTTGCACGTGTGATTGCAAATTCACCCTAAAACAATCCTTTAAACTTCAGTTATGTCTTCTCCTTCTTCGTTGCACTAGATGCTCCTTATACTTGTCTTTCTTCACCCTTTACTTGGCTTCTCTTGCTCACTGAATTTAGAGGTATGATTGCTTGTCATTAAAGGAGTGGACAACCTCTATATATAGAGGTTTGTCCCTCCTTTAGGCTGACTTGAGGCCAACTTGGAGACTTTAGGCTGACTTCATTTTTATTCTTTAGATTAGCTTATTTTTGTGATGTCTTTGCATGGAGGACTTGTGACTTTGCTTGGAGGGATATCTTTGACTCTTATACAAATGTATACATAATGTAACATGCCCTTAAGGGTCTTCAACATTTTATTTTGATTCTTTGACTTACCTATAGCACTTTGACATGTGGTAGAACTATTTCAATGATCAAGAAACTCATTGATAAACATAACAAAAATAAGATTTATTTTCTGGTATAAATACAAATATCTAAAGTACACTTATGAAGATCGAACCTAGTTACACTTTCTTCATCAAATAATTGTCTTAAAACATACTTATAACTAACAAATAACCACAGATATGTCAATGAGGAAACAACCATTAAATCCACATAATATCAAGCACATTTACTCATGAAAATACCAAATAAAAGGAGCTCTTATTAACATATGAAAATCCAACCAAGTCAAGGACTTCCACGTACCATCCAACCATTGAGCTGAATCAAATCTCTCTTTTATCCAATCACCCCCACACAATATTCCAAACATGAATGTGGGATCTCATGAAACAAATCAAACAAAACCAAACCAGGGGTTCCAGAGGCCAAACCACCTCAACCTTCAACCAGTGATTCCACCTCATGGTCGAGAATAACTAACCATCAACAGATCGGTCTCCATCTAAGATGTCTAGGGCTCTAGAGCATTTGTTCCAACAAAGAATTCCAGGACTAGTAACTCAACCCACAACTTTTGTCGAGCTCTAGATCGATTGTCCAACCAGGGATTCCAAGACTAGTAACTCTACCCACCAAGGGACCAATTCTTCTAGGACTAGTAACTCAACTCAAGTTGTTACAAGGCTTCTAGAGCATTTGTCAAACCAATGCTCCAAGAACTAGTAATGCAATCCATAACCATAAGGAACATGAGCACCAACTAGAAAACAAATATAAAACCCAAAATATCGTGGCTATCTAGGAAATGACAAGGCTAGGAAAAACCAATTTCAATCTAGGAAAACCTTCATGCCAATGATAGATCATAACCAAAAAACCACATGCATGTGCCATGCATGCCAAAACTAGAAAGGAAATCATACATGTAACTTGATACTTGCAAGCAAAATTCATTGTAGTTGTTGATAATGTTGTCCTCATGCACTTTCCTACTCCTCATTTTCCTTCTTTCTCCAAATCCAAAGTATTTCATGCTTCTCCAAGAGTTCTCCAAGGAACTCTAAGTGACTAAGAATATGAGAGAGAGATAGTACAGAGAGAGCTCCAAGCTAAAATTGGCAAAAGTATGTCAAGTGATCCTCAGAACAATTTTTATCAATGAGGCCTCTATTTTCTTCAATTTTTCATTATTTTTCATTATTTTCCTTCATTTTCCTTCTCACATGAAACTTGTGACCTTTCACCTTCCTTTTCTCCTATTTCCATTATTTTCATAAATAAAATGTTAATTAATTCCTCATGCCTTTCCAAAGCCTTTTCCATTTCTTTTTCCAATTTCCATAGCCATTAATTAATCACAAGTGATCCCCATCACTTTTCCCCCCCCAACATTCAACTTGGAATACGTGTTCCATGACCTTGGTTATTATTTTTCTTTTATTAGCTTTATTAGATGGATTTTTAACCAGGGTTGTTACACTTTGAATAATCTAGAGATTTTGTCATTTCACAAGGGGTTCTATCCAAGGAGATCCAATACACAGAGTAAGTAGTTGGATAAAAGTGTTATAATACCCCAATATGCTTAAGACTTCACAAAGAAAGTTATGACTAACTTTTTTGAAGTAATTAGCCATGTCGAGTTCAATGGACATCCCCTTGTCCCCTCTTGATTGACTGGAGATTATGGTTTCCTGAACTAGAATGATATTGTCAAATATTTGTCTCCCTAGCACAAAATCTCCTTGGTTCTCTAAGATGATATAAGGGAGGATCATGTTGAGTATTTCAACAAAAACTTTAGAGATAAATTTGCAGGATACATTACATAAGGATATCGGCCAAAATTTGTTAAAATAGGAGGGATTGTTTTCTCTTTGGATGAGAGCAAGGAAGGATGATTTGACCCCTTCTCCTATGCAACAATGCTTTAGAGAATACCCAATCATTCTACAGAAATACCACTTGATTATCTCCCAAAAGTGTTCATAAAAGTGCACATAAAATCCATCCAAGCCTGGGGCTTTATTTGGGTGGAAGGAGAAGAAAATTTTGTCTTCTGTCGAAAGGAGAGAGTTAAATTTTTATTCATACCATCAATAATTAATTTGGGAACCCCTGCTAACATATAGTCTTCAAACTCCCCATAGGGGGGAAAGGTAGTGAATTATGTAGCAACTTCCTCTTTAATTTGTTGAAAGTCTCTCACCTTGTTGTCCACTATTATTTCCTGTGATGTTTTTTTCCTTTCTCGATTTTTTGCTTGCTTGTGGAAATTTTTGGTATTTTGATCTCCCTCCTAGAGGCGCACACTTATAGACTTAAGTCTCTAGTACTCTTCTTCTTCTTTCAGTGAGGAGTGGTATTTATCAAACATGGATCTGTCTTGGTTCAACATTTCAACTGATATAGGGTTTGCTTCCATGGATGAGGGGAGAAGACTACTTTTTTGTTACAATTATTGAATAACATCTCATCTGGCATTCCGTGAGGATCTTTCCTAGGATTTTATATAAGCTCTAAGTCGTTTTATCTTTATTTCCCATATAAGAATTGGGTTTCCCTACACCCAAGTGAGCCAAGACTAAGAAACCACCACACGAAAATATGGGTGATGAGATACAACCATAATTGAGAGGGGGGGAACAAGTCAATACTAATGGGGCGATTATTAGAGACGTTCCAAGGAATAATATAGGATTTGATTGAGAGATTACAATGTAGAAAGTCATCAGAGATAAGGAAGTGGTTAAGTCTAGCAGCAATATGATTTGGCCCAACCCTCTTATTGTTCCAAGTATATTTGAGGCCAAAAGGTTTAATTTCCATTAATTTGGTCTGAGTAATAATGTCCTACATTTGCTCTTGGAAAGGATCTTTGACCCACAATCCCCGTTTTTCTTCCAACTATGCATAGTAGTATTGAAGTCTCCCCCAAAAATACTAAAATCCCCATACTTAGAGTCCCCAATTCCTTGAAGGGAGGCCCAACATTCATGTTTTTATTGAAAATGGACATTATATAAATGCTCACAACATAACATAATTGATTTGAGGAGAGGTTAAGAAAAGAGGTAGCAAGCCAATGAACATTTTTGAGGGAGTTAAGAAACTGGAATTGGGATGGATCTAATAAAGTATAGATAATAGCTCTCTAGTACTAATTGAGGCGACACCAATACCATTCCAAAACTAGAGCTATTGAGCTAATAATTCATGTTCCTCCAATTTGGTCTCCTGAAGTAGAGCGATTGAGGGTATCTCCTCCCTAACTAGAGATTTGACTTCTGAATTTTTTTCAAACCCCAATTCGATATAGTTTCGGGAGAGGACTATCATTTCTTACATTTGTATTGAGAAACCCCTTTAGACGGGGTAGTACCAACACTTGTTTTATTTCCCTTGCCTCCCATGTCTTCATTTGAATGTTTTTTAGAATGGACTAGTGGGCAAGATCTTTCTCCTTTTCTATTTGTTCAATCTTGATATCTCTATTTTATTTTCTACCAGATCGACAAGTGTGATGCTCCTTCTCAATTAATTTTTCTTCTTTCTACTTCTAATCAACTTCTCTTGCAAATGTCGTTCCAAAATTATCTTTCTATGGTGAGAGAAAATCTTCTTCTTCTGAGGATTCATCACAGAAAGTTTCAGGTTCTTCACTGGACTTAGCATCAATCACCTCCTTTGTAGAACCATGGGGAGTGGGAAGATTATTAGGCATAATTGAGGCTAAAGAGTCTTGATGATGAATATCCCCTTCTTCCTCTACATTTGCTAGAGCTTTATACCTATTTCCAAAAGCTCAAAAGTTGGAAAATTTTCTCATCCCTTCACCACTTTCAATAGATTTATTGTTGGGTTAAATAATCCTGGATCCCTGTTGAGTAGATTTCACCTATTGTTGATTTATGGGAGGTTTTTTCTTGTGGTATCATTTCTTCCTTTTAGCTTGTTTCCACTAATCTCAAAAATCCCCTTACTTTTCTGGTTCTTCTAGATTATTGGGGGATTTTTTGGCAAAGAGATCATAGTCATTACATATTTTTCATTTGAGTGAGAGTTAACTGTAGCCAACTTCTTAAATATGCATCCAACTATGCCAATTGGGATTGATTGCAAATAGTAAACCTTTTTGCATATCGATCTCAATGTAGATTCTAAAATACGAGAAAAGACCATTGCAAGTGATCCAAATCGGATCCACAAAAGACTGTCAAGAACTTTGACTATATTGAGTTAAACAAATCTTTAATGAAATCCAAAACAGCATCAAAAACACCCTAAACCAGTGGCCATGGCAGCCGACGCGGAATGACAAGGACCTCGATCAAAGTGCACTGACCGAGGCCCATGGAGACTGTGCAGGAGGTCAAAATAGCCCCTAGGAGCCCTAGATCGGGAAAAGGAGGCGATTTTGATGCACGATCGTTGGGCAAACAGGGCCGAAATGGGGGAGCCTTAAGCACTCGGTCACGTTGGGAGACAGAGAACCACAAGCAGAAAAACAAAAAGTTCTAAAGGACAAAGGCGGGACCCATGCTCTGGAAAACCGACGGTATCGATCGGGGTGTCCTTGAATGGTAAGAGGTTTTGGAGGAGAGCGGAGCGATCCCACTCAGTGATCGACGCGTGGCAACGGAGGTGAGAGAAAAACCACCGTGATCGCGTGCTAACAGTCGAGCAAGTAAACTGCGCTCGACGTGAGTATGACGTTGGATATGGAGGAGCCTAGATCGGATGGCTGAGCTTGCACTCAATAGAAAGAAGCAGAATCGATAGGGAAATAAGCTGCGATTTAGAAAGGATTTGGAATCCGTTTGACCGCCACGGTGGAGGAAGAATGTATCCATGACATAACCGAAGAAACAAGCCCACGAAGCATGCTGGCACCAGTTATATGGGGACACATGGCACTCCTTGAGCGTTCATGCTGACACCGAATAGGGAACTCCAAGCACAGTTACATAAGGTGAATCGATGCAGGCAGGAGAGGAACCGAACAAGCATAGGGATCGAATGGTTAAAGCCATGAACAAAGACAGTCAAATTGGTTGGAGGATTTGGAGAGGAGTCCAAGCGACCAGAGAGACAGTGAACAGTGAACCCTGAGAGGAGGATTGAACACAGAGAACAGTAAATCCAGGTAGAGGAGACAGAGGGCCGAGCTGACCACAGGTAACATTGAGCACCAGAGAGCTTGAAGATTCAAGCCTTCCCATAGAGGAATCTGTCCAGACTGAGCATCACATTTGGCTCTTTCCACTATAGACCAAGGGTCACAGAGGTGGTAGGAAGAACAAGAGTCTGTGTACTCTGTGTGGCTTGGGGAATCCAAGAACCACCCTGCCAAGCAAAATATGTTGTCAGGATAACTCATATTGAGTCCCTGTAATGTAATTTCTCTGTTGTAAGACACAATAAAACAAGGCCACCACTGAAGCTGGACCGGAGACGCAGCCCTGGAGAATAGGGTGAACTCCTTATTAGAAACATTTTTGTGTCTTTGTGTTGCTTACTGTATTTCTTTGTTGTCTTTCCATTTAAAATGTTTGTGTATTAGCAATCTGATCGATCCGTTGTTTCAATAACACAGAACACACACCAGCACATGAGTCTGTAATACCTTTTGATTAATAAATTTTCAACTGAGGTCACTCATCAGGTGATTATTAGATCAAGTGGTATCAGAGCTCAAGGTTGTAAGGTTAGACAAGCTTGTGTTGGTTTAGCTGTGAATTCTCACTAGATCAAAGCTCAAATTAGGAGAAGGAGAGTTGGTGGAAACTAATCTTGAAATTGGGAGAGTCTATTCTCGGAAGACAATGTCAGAAGAAGGTTCTATAGGGCCAGACCCTCAATTCATAGAAAGTTTCCTAGCTATAAATTCCATGGTAGAAGAAATGTATAGGGACTTTAGAAAGCATAAGGATGAGGATTTATCAGGCTCTAAACAAGATAAAGAAGAAGATGAATCTCATTCCCATGACCACTGAAAAGGAAAGGGAAAATAAGAAAGCTTTCCTACACCTCCTAGTAGCCTTGTGCATAATTCGAAAGCATCCTTGATTAAAGTGGATGTCAAATTTGATTTGCCTATATATGATGGAGAGCTAAATGCTGAAAAGTTGGACAATTGGATTAGACAAATTGATGTGTATTGCAGAGTAAAAAACATAGACTCAGACAAGAGTAAGATTCAGCTGGCAAGCCTATGCCTAGGAGGCACTACCTTGGTTTCGTGGGAAGGCAGAAACCAAGCTGATATGAAAAGACATGGTAAGACCATCTCTGTCTAGAGTGAATTTGTTGTTGCAATCAAAAAGCAGTTCTATCCATTGGCCTACATGCAACAAGCCATGATGAGTTGGCAAACTCTTCAGCATTTAAAAGGGCAAAGTGTACAAGGGTATACTCAAGAATTTAGAAAGAGATCATTGATGTTTGGTATCTCATTAGACTCACCAGAAACTCTTTTAAAGTACATTGGTGGTCTACACAACTACATAAGGCATACCATCCTCATGTTTAATCCCACTAGTATAGATGAGGTATCTGTACAAGCTACTCATCTAGAAGCTAGAGGAAAGAATGGAAATCCAGAAGTTGGGGGACCATCCCAACCCACTGTAAGCAAAAGCAAGGAGAAAAGAAAGAAGAAGTGGAAAGAAAGGAAGGCTAACACTGCACAAAAAGGCAAAGCTTCATGCACTCACTGTAAAAAGGAGGGGCATGATGATGAGCATTGTTGGATTCTGCATCCAGAGCTGCGACCTAAGAAGTCCGAGGGCAAGAAGAAGAATACTGCTACAACTATTCAGAGAGATTTGGGGTCAGACTCGGGAGAGGAAACAATCATTGCAACCACAGGTATAAAAGGTAAGAATTCTGAAGCATCTACTAGTAATTCTATTCAATCTGTCATTGATGAAGAACATGAGAGAAAAAGACATGGGCTTTTCCATATTCGAGTTGTTTCCAAAAATCAAAAGATTGATACTTTTTTTGACAGTGGCTCACAAGTAAATCTAATTTCTGAAGCAATTGTAAAGAAATTGGGATTAGCAAATACACCTCATAAGAAACCATACCCATTAGGTTGGTTTAATGATAAAACACAACTACAAGTGACTAGATAGTGCAAACTCAAGTTTTCTTTTGGGTCATCATTTGTAGATGAGGTTGAGTTAGATGTAATTCATTTGGATATATGTGGAATTGTTTTAGCAAGTCCTTACTTGTATGATAGAAAGGCTATTTTGTATAGAGATGAGAACAAGTATCTACTTGTTAAATATGGAATCGAATACTTTGTAAGAGCTCATAAGCTCAAGAATAATTATACTCTCATAAACTCAGGATAGATGAAAAGAATGATAAATTCATGC
>APFE031047634.1:67584-86558 GCA_000404065.3 Pinus taeda | reverse complement strand
AAAAATTTCTATTTTGAAAAAGTTTAAGTATTGCTATACTTTTCAGAGATAATTGTTTCTTCCAGCGAATCGCCAATTTTTGTGCCATACAACAACCCCCCATTTCATATCATTACTATTCCAAAAAACTATAATATGAAATGGGTCCCTTTTTTAATTTTTGGTTTTAAATTGGTATCAATTTAAAGTTCTATTTCAAAAAGGCCCGAAGAAATAAAAGAAAAAATTACAAAAAGGCCTTTTCAATAAAACCAATCAAAAAACCCCAACCTAAAACGATTTATCTTTCTCATTGCGATAAAGCGATCACAAGATCACATATCGCAATGACAAAGAGAGCACAACTTAAGGGACATCTTGATTTTTGCCGATGCGAAATTGCTATCGGATATCGGCAAAGCATAAAGTGACACAAATAAACATCCCCTCGCTCCGATGCAATGCGAAATCTGCAATCGGCAATCGCCAATCGACGATAATGTTTAAACGCAAATAAGCTTCCTCCTGCTCCGATGCAATGCGATATCGCTATCGGCAATCGGCGACTCACCATGCCCACATTCTAAATGGCCCTACTCGCTACTCCCGACGCGATGCGATATCGCTATCGACGATCGGCGATTCCAAATGGAACCAAAACAATAACTTAGGATTTTCCCGACGCCCAATTGCGAAAAGGGTAAAAAGCGCAGTTTTCAAAGAAAAAATCATAAAGGCAGTTTAATACGATTTATTCGTAATTAAAGCAATATCTTTTGAAAAGCCGCTCATCCGCGGTCAAACCGCCAAATCATCCAAGGCATGCTTCAAATAAATCATTCGGCCATTAACCGAAGCGACTGGTATTAATGAGATTGACAGGCCTTAACGACCATTTAATGAAAACAACAAGCTTGCGATCTATCCACAGATTTGATCCGAAATCCATTTCAAGTCAATCGATCACTATGAATGCATCAAGATATATATACCTCAGTCTATTCAATTCATGTTATTGTTGCCTGTATTACGCCTATCTTCCGCTCTGTGTATGGTTCTTCCACAGAGACAGACTTGAGTGGAATGGGAAAGAAGTCCAAAAAGACTACAATGGCTACTGCTTCGCCAGCCGCAGGGCAATCTATTGTTGATTCAGGTAGTAAAAAGAAAGGACTTATATCAGATACTACATGCCTAGGACTTACCAGAGTCACTTGGCAAGGAACTTATAATTTAATTGAAGCTGAAGAGCCGAAGGTGACCGGGATACAAGTCTCATGCGATAGTACCAGCAAATCTGAGGCCAATCTGAAAGACTTGGCCAATTCCTTTCTTCATAGAATAGCGGCCTGGGAGAAAATTCTCCCATATACGGATGTGGTAATATGGGCAATCCAAGAGATCCCAATTACCGACAGAGTGTTCAACACTACACATGGGAGGATTTTTCGGTTCTTTTCGAGCCGCAAATATAAGGAAAATGTATCATTTGCCGGTGGAGGAGAGGAAGTATAACACAATGTTTCTGGAGAAGTTTCGAGTAGAAAACGAGACCGAGTCCGAACAATTCGAGGTTGGAGACAAAATCCAGCAAAGCACAAGCATGAATCCTCGGGCCAATTAATAGCGACAAAGATGTTGGAGCATTCATGCTATCCGGAGCTGGAGAAAAATGGAATATTAATCGTGGGAATCAACAGTTTAACATGGGATGCCTATTGGTTCTTCTTAGTGAAGCCATACATCCAAAGAGCCGCCTTAAAATTCCTTACAGATGCTATCGGGTATATCGTACCCAACATTCAGGATGCCACCTTTGCTGCCTAATTTAGCTTGCGCCTCAACAGACCGCCAGAAGTGGAGTCGATGCTTGCGATAAGCCAGCTCAGGTTTAAAGGCAAACAACCTGAGTCATGATTCACATCGCCGACTGCCAGATCGCCCCAAGGAGATAGATTGCATTTACTGATGCCAATTTAGTAGGATTTTGTTTCGTAGATTTTTTTAGCTTAGTATTATTTATAGACCCTTTCATGCATTTAGAAAGGGTCGTAAAGTTTTGTATATGACTTAAACCCTGAAGTTGCACTATTGTACTTCATGGATATTCTCTTATGAACTGGACCAATCATTCTGATTTTGATAAGGAAGCTTTTATACAAATGTGCACTACTGTCTTTGTTTGAAAGCATTTCTGCGTTGAAGGAAGAATTTCAAATAGCGATTAATGTTGGGATTGATTAGCAGCTCATATGGTACTATTATCTATGTCTGGACTCATTCTTGTTATATGAACTGTCATTTGATCGCTCTTGCTATTATCGCATATATATATGTGTTCTAACAACATTCTTTATTCATTCCACTATTGGCTGTTTATAGTATGCTTTTCTTCCAATCATGTATGTATCGATGATATAAATGATAAGTGCAGCAATCTTGTGTTAATCACTTTATTTAACTATTTAGATGAAGTAATCTTTGAATGAGTAAATATCTATGTTTATTTGATAGAGTCATCTATATGCCTGTCAATAGACAAAGATCATCAAACGCTGCATTTCCAAAGAATAATTGTTCCTGGGATTAGTATTAGTTCTCTTATTTTGTTGATAGATTAAGTTATTCACCTATCATTAGATCAGACAACCTATCACTCATCCACCATTTTTATTCATTATTGGGAAACTGGTCCCATTATATCCAGTTTGAGCCACCATCCCAAACGGAAAAGGAGCTGTATTAAGGTCCGGACCAGGTGGTTATCCCCCAATGTTGATACAACGATTTTCGGGGCATCAACAAGTCTATAAATTATAGTACTTGTGTACAAGATAGATTTACTTGTGTTATTTGATTAACCTGCATTCTTGTATGAGCACAGATTTACTCACGTTGTTTGGTGATAGAGGTACCCATGAGGTATACAACATGAAACCTTAATTTGCACTCAAGGAAGGACAAGAAAGGAAAATCTCATACTCAAGGAAGAGGTAAATAAACTAAAAGAATGTTTAAAAATTCCTAATAGGAACACTGAAGAGACCAATCAAACTATCATAAATCTAAAAGTACAACTACAAGAAGAATGATTGAAGAAACACTCAATATATAGCTAGAAGAGAAGGAGAGAATAACCGAGAATCTAGAATTTGAGATAGTTTCTTTGATGAAGGAACTATGGAGGAAGGATATCCATTAGAACTTTGAAAATATTACCAAAATACTAGATGAAATCATCAAAAACCATAAACTATTCAATGGAAGGTATGGTCTAGGTTATAAACAAAATAATATTGATAAAAGTTCAATCTCTATGATGACATGAAATGAAGCAAAGAAAGGAAGTTACGTTGATGTGCTTAAAGGTCCTATCAAGAAGGAAGAATCTAAGCAGTTAAAGGAGGTCTTACAACAACCAACAATGAAGAACATTCAAGAAGAATTTAATGGCGTCAGAAGGACAACACCATCAAGAAGACCACCTACACTCATGTAACAAAATATTTTTCTTGGAGTGTGTTATTCTTGTAATAATTTTGGGCATAAGGTTATATACAATATAACTTATACAATAGGTATAAATATAAGAAATAACTATGAAAATCTCAAGAACTGTTATGAAGGTAGTTATGGTAGAAAATCTCATGAAAATTTCAACACAAATTATAATTGTTTTGGCTCTCTTAGATATAAAACTGAATGTTACAAATGTAAAAAATTTGGACACAGTGAGAAATTGTAGAAGCAATTTCATAGTTCCTTCAAAGGAAACAAGGCAGGTTCCTATCCATCATATGGGGAAACAACTAAGAACTTGGAAAAAGAATCATGAAGATTTGAAGGTTGATGAATGTGGGCTTGCCTTACAAGCCCAAAGTAGAATAAGTCAATGGTATATCGATGGTGGATGCTCAAAGCATATGACCTGAGACAAAGAAAATTTTTGTTAAATAGAACAAAAGAAAAATAAGGATCTATCACTTTTGGGAATGATAACTTTGCCAAAATTATAGAGAAAGACACAATTATCCTTGGAAGCAAAGTGCAGTGGAAGAAAATGTTTCACGTGTTGAAGATATGAAGTGTAATTTGCTAGGTGTTAGCCAAATGTGTGATCAAGGATACACACTTCTATTCGATTCAAAGGAATGTGAAATAAGGAAAGAAGGATCATGGAAACTAGTTGCAACAACAATAACAAATCCAAAAAAAATATACATCATGAATGAGATTGGAAAAGAAAGATGTTTCCCGGGAAAGGAAGATGAAAGTTAGGTTTGGCATAAGCGACTGGGGAATATACACTTTGACAATGTTTTCAAGATTAGCAAGAAGGGATCTGTAAGGGATATTCCTAAAATTACAAAGCCTTCAAATACTATATGGAAGTATTGTCAACATGGAAAGAAAACATGAGTTGGGTTCAAAACTAAGGAAAATTCCACAACAAAACCATTGGAAGTTGTACATACTTATTTATGTGGGCCAACAAGAACAAAAGGACTAGATGGTGAACAATATTTCATGTTGCTTGTTGATGACTACATAAGGATGAACTGGGTTTTTTTCTTAAAAAGAAGTCAAAATATTTGAAATTTTCAGAATATTCAAGGAACTTGTTGAAAATGAAACCAATTTTTTTAATCAAATTCTTGAGATCATATAATGGAGGAGAACTTACTTCAATGAATTCAATTACAATCTCGAAGAACATGGAATAAGAAGACATTTCTCAATAGTTAGAACTCCTCAACAAAATGGAGTGGTTGAAATCAAGAAAAAAATTGTGGAAGAGATGGCCAGAACTTTGTTGTACGAATCCAAGCTAAGTAATATCTTTTAGGTACAAGTTACATACAGTTATTCACATTTTGAACAGAAGATTACTTAGAAGTAACAATGTTTAAACTCCCTATGAATTATAGAAGGGAAGGCTAGCTAGTGTTAAGTATTTCATAATATTTGAAAGAAAATACATAAAAACGGATGACCAGATGCAAGGAAAGTTTGACTCCCAGACAGATGAAGGCATACATGTTGGTTACTCATGTAAAATTAAATCATACAAGTGCTACATTATTAGACTCAACAAGATAGTAGAAAGTGTTGGGAGTATGTTATATTCTTTCCACGACTAGCCCCACGTTGTTTGTTGCGTTGGGTGCAACAGGGGGTTTTGAGAGGGGCAGTAGCCCCCCTCTACGGGGTCTCAGGCAGTGCCCCAAGGAAATTATTTTTGGACCCTATATTAGATGGACAAACCTACCTATGGTTTTTTGTGTGGTTTTCGCACATGGTTTTGGGCATGATGGTTTTCTTCCCATGGTATTTTGTAGATCTGGTCAAGGGAACTATGATTATGCTCTAATCTAGGTTTAATGGATTGGGGTTTATGGATGCTTTGTAATGTATATATATGTATTGTAAAATTCAAAGGAATATAATGAAAAATCAATATGGTAGTCCCAGTTTTTGGATCGAGGGGCAAATATTTCTGTATATATGTTTTATGTTTTATGATCTCACCATTTTTTATTTTTTGTTTTTAGAATTCGTATGCATGTAATTTATGTACGGGGTTGAAAACTACAGAAAGCACTAATGTAAATTTTGATGAAACAAACTTGTTGAAGACCAAGAATGAAAGAAAAAATTCACACATCTTTGAAGAATAGGAAGAGGAAGAACCAAATAAAACTGAAGAAAAAGAAGAAGAGGAAGACCAAGAAGATAAGTAGTCAGCGGCAGAAAAAGAAGAAGCAAACAATTAGAAAGATTTTCAAACACCTTCCAATAGACCTAAAATTTGGTACCATAAGAATCATCCACTAGAATAAATCATTGGGAAGAAAAGTGCAAGGGAATCTATCACTATTGTCCACAATTGAACCAAGTAACTTTGAGGAAGCTAGAAATGATGAACATTGGATCAAGGCCATGGAAGAAGAACTAAATCAAAATAAGAAGAATGAGACATGGGAACTTGTTCCAAGGCCCAAGAAAAAAATGTGATTGGTACAAAATTGGTCTTCAAGAACAAACTAAATGAAGATGGAAAGGTGACCAGAAACAAAGCAAGGCTAGTGTGCAAAGGGTATTCCCAAGTTGAAGGGATAGACTTTGAAGAAACTTTTACTCTGGTAGCCAGAATGGAAGTAATAATAATACTCTTGGCATATGAATTCTCCAAAAGAATCAAAGAATTTCAAATGGATGTAAAATCAAAATTTCTTAATAGGGAGCTAGAAGAAGAAGTCTACATAAAACAACTAAAAGGATTCCTATTATCAAAAGATGGAGATTATGCTTGTAGATTGAAAAAAGCCTTGTATGGACTTAAGCAATTCCCTAGAGCTTAGTACTAAATATTGGATACATATTTGCAATAAGGAACTAGAAGGGAAATGTAGATAATAGTCTCTACATAAAGGAAGATCAAGGAAATATGGTCATCATTGAAGTATACGTTGATGGCATCGTCTTTGAAAGTGATGACGATAGAATAAGTCGGAACCTTGCAAAATATATTCAAAATGAATTTGAAATGTCTTTGATTGGGGAGTTGGCTTTATTTTTGGGACTCCAAATATATTAGCTAGATGGAGGTATTTTGAAATCTCAAACCAAGTATATCAAAGAAATGTTCAAGAAGTTCAAAACGGAACACTGCAAACTTGTGAGCAATCCTATCGTCACCCAATGCAAGTGAAGCAAAGAAGATGAACCCAAGGAAGTGGGTAAAAGGATCTATAGAACAATGATTGGTAGCCTACTCTATGTGACAGCTTCAAGGCCAAATGTAATGCAAGCATTTGGATAAGTTGCAATATTTCAAGCAACACCAAAGGAAACTCATGTTCTAGCAGTGAAAAATATATACAAATATCTCAAAGGAACAACAAACTTTGTATTGTGGTATCCAAAAGGAAAGGAATCGACACTAGTGTCTTACACAGATGCAGATCGGGCATGAAATATAGATGACATAAGTACAAGTGGAGAAACCTTCTACTTGCGAAACTATTTAATATCTTGATTGAGAAAGAAGCAATCTTTTGTATCCTTGTCTATAAAAGAAGAAAAATATATTGCAGCAACAACATGTTGTACTCAGGTCCTCTGGTTGAAGAAAACATTGGAAGACATACAAGTAAAATATGATGAGCCTATTATGATACTTTGTGACAACACCAGTGTAATTCCAGTGACCAAGCATATTCCTATCAAGTTTCACTTTCTAAGGGAGAAAGTCATAGAAAACAATATCAAGCTATAGTATGTTGGGACAAAGGAACATATTGTAGACATCTTCGCCAAACCACTACCCAGGGAGACATTTGAGTATATCAGACATAAACTGGGAGTAATTTATTCTCCAAATTGATTCACATAATATTCAGGAAAGAATGACAAGCGGAGAGACAGATTCAAGGGGGATTACCCTTTTCCATTGATATCAAAGGGGGAGAGAAAGATCAAGAAGCATGAAGACAAGGGGAGCATGATAACAAGGGGAGTATGATGGTTGCTATTAATGAAAAAAGGGGATATTGTTGGAATAAGTTGTCATTGATGTTAAATGTTGTTGAAATGAGACAGAAAGTTACATATTAAAACAAAAAGATTTGAAATATTCTTTTTGGATTTTTTATACTCCATTTCGTTACAAAAATTTGAATGAATTTTTAATATATTTACATAGATAAGATGAAAGCATATCATATATGGTTTGGAATATTATTTTGAGACATTTCCGTTGGTATATTGCACTCCCTCTAACTCATTATGGTTGAGGAGAAATGATTTTTCCAGTATTCACTATACATTATGCCAGGTGCATAGTCCAGTCCAGCTAGTTGAAAATTTAACCCAGTTTAGATCCTGAATGCACTATAAATAGGCATGAGAAGGAGAATCTAAATTTACTCACTCAAGCAACTTCACATCTATTTGAACCCTAGTCAATAAAAGGAGGAGTTATGAGGTTCATACCTCATGAACCAGAAGTGAAGAGGAGTTGATTTGGAGAGACTTTCTGGGGCATGACTTTTGGCACATTTTTGAAGGGCTTGTGGCTTATTTTGAAATCATTTTTGGAATGATTTTTTCAGACATGTTCTTGAGGGCCAAATTTTGTCCCCTTTGAAGGTAAAATTTCATATCCGTGTAGAGGGTTGAATTCTAGTGTGGAAGGTTGAGTTTCAAGCCTATCCTAAGAGTAGTGACCTATCCCTGTTCAGGTGGAATTTGGGACCCGAAGTTCTATTACAAATATGGTTTAAATTGAGCTTGTTTTGAGGGCCAAATCATGGTGTGTTTGAAAGTGATTTTTAGGTATGTTTTGCAGATATAACATTATCCTCTCTTGAGAAGGTTGAACTCTATAGAGGAGGCATAGTTCTAGAGGTCGAGTTTTGTTGATAAGGAGTTCGAGTTCAAGGATCATTTGTTGAAGGAAGTTTTGTTTCTAAGAAGGTTGTGTTTAGTAAGTTGAGTGCATGTGTGAAGGAAAGAGGAGAAACTTCCAGAAGGGAAGGTTTTCTTTGACTAATATTGACTCTTGTACAAGCTTTGGTATTGATCATTTAGGGAGTTGGTGCTTCCTTTTATTCAGTGTTGATAAATTAGGGAGTTGATGCTTCCTTTTAGTTGGTGTTGATAAATTGGGAAGTTGGTGATCTCTTTCAGTTGGTGATGAAAAACCAGGGATTTTGTGCTTCCTTTCAGTTGGTGCTGATAAATTTGAATGTACTCTTTATTTATATGAGGAAACAAAATGTGGTTTTTACATAAAAAATATCTGAGTTTTGCATATTTATGTGCTTTTCTTTATACCAATGGATGCATTTACATGTTTTTGAATTTAAAAATTGATAACACTAATTCACTCCCTCCTCTCAGTATTGTCGAATATTCCGATAACACTCTCTGGTAATGGCCCAATTCTTGCAACGAAAACAAACCTACAGTAAATATATCACTTATTACAACTACTACTATTGCTAATACTCTAACCTATCTATCCTAAATACCCATTACTAAATCTATCTAATTTTAACTTCTCTTGGGTTGGTGTTTTGTAATACTTGTTGTTACCAATATGAAGGCAGGAAAGAACTACCCAAATGCATGTTTCTTAAGAAACTACAAATATTTAAACAATAGTATTCCATGACTAATATGTGGGCTCAACTAGGCCACATAATGAAATGGACGCTAATGATAAAGCATAAAAGGAATATGGGTTTTGTTATTTTATGTTTTATTAATTGTAAATTGTAAATTATATTCTAAAAAAAAACAAAAAGTCTATCTATATCACTAGTGATAATAGAATTCAATTTTAAGAATGAACATTAGATAGAAAGATAATCAGTTTAAGTAATAAAAATAATATGAACAAAGCAAATCAATAAGCTCAAATACTTATTTTAAATTATATAATTAAAATGAGTATATTAATACTCACGAAAATGAAACAATTATTTAAATATTGATTTTGTATTCAACTAAAATCATATATGCATATAATAGTATATCACATATTGGATTTGTTAAACAAAAAAGACTTTTTGAAAATATCCTTGGGTCTTCAAAACCCATAAAAATAGCTTATATATAATATCAATTTCCTTTGAATACAAATTCATCCAATTGAACATTTTCTTATTGAAAAGAGTCATATATATAAAAACTAGTTTCCTAACAAACCAATATTGCTTGTTGTTTTAATCAAACTATTTATTAAATATTTACAACAAAAAATCTTTGTGTATAGCAAATCTATAGAATAGGAAAAATCAAGCTCTTAAATTAAAAGTCTCATTTTTAAATCCATTGTTGAGGATGTTCTAATTAGTCATTAGTTGAGTTCTCCTTCAACAGAATTAGATCTGCTCCAATTTTCAAGGGATTTGTCTTCCTCCTTCTCTTTTTTCTCATTTTACATGCATAGAAAGATTTAGAAAATGTAAGAATTCAAGAAATTAAGAAATTTTTGCAACATACTAATCAACATAACTAAAATCTAGCAAAACTTTGTTGTAAATTGATTCAACTTGCTAAATTGGGTTAAACTTTGCTTGTTAACCTTCTATGGGTATCTGGGGTCCAAGATTTGGTAGTCGCAATACGATACTTTCTCCAATAATAGGCTAGATTCCAAATATCATCTTAATCATCCCTTAAAAATTATTAATTTCCTTAATTAGCATAATTTGATGACTAAGCAATCTTAAAACGAAATCTGGTCACCTGGTGGTGCGAGAGATGTAAAGCATTATTTCTCTAAGGAGGTACTAGATGGGAAGATTCATGATTAAGTATTAATTAATTGTGATTAATTAAGCCTTAATTTAGTTATTAATTAAAGGATTAGGACTTAACCGAATATACAGTCATCTAGAGGGTGGAAGGTGTAGAGCTTATTGATCGTTGCACAAGACCAGATGGGAAAATATCCTAAGAGCAAAGTTGGTAAATAATTTCAAGCTTGTACACTTTCTTGGATGGGAGGATACACAAAGTGGATTCCAAATATGATACAACAAAATGAAAATTAGCAATGGGTCTAATTCACTTCCAAATTGATGAAGGTAATCCACCTATCTAAACATCCAGAGCAACAAAGGTGTATCACTCAGATGGATAGGGAAGATCTTGAAATGGAAGATCAACAAGGGAGGATTATAGAATTTTCAAGAAATGTAACAAAAGACCTAAAAAATCAAAGATAATTTGGAATCTCATACAAAGTGTTAAAACAAACTATCAATACTTTTTATAGGAAAATGAGAAAGGTAGAAATAAAAAAAAATTAACAGGGTCCCTATTTATTTTAGAAACAAACGGGGGGTTGTTCTATACATCACAAGACCACCTAACCTTGTTGTATATGCCACCATATGTGCATCACAACCCATAAAGTGCTCCAACTATGTCATTACTACTCCCTATGCATAATCTGCAAGAGCTTTATATAATATAAAAAATCATGGATCATTATTGTAATATGGCCAAGGGGATCAGGAGGAGCTGGACTGCAATGGCACCGTGCGCAAGGGTTCACAACATAGCCACACACGCAGAGGACGGATCCACTCAACCGCAGTTAGCCGGGTTTCCTTGCGAGCATCTGTGTGGCACATGGAAGAAACACCAGGCAGCTTTTCCTGCTTTCACTCCCGTGGTCGATCTCCTGGATAGGGCACCAGCAACCCTCACGCAGACCCCCCTGATCAAGACATTGGGTATACAGTAAAACCCCTACCTCCGTTTGACTGGATGGGTGCGTAGTACCCAGATCAGGGATCTCGCAATAGATCCAAAACATGACTGCAAGGGTGTAAGGGAACACGAGAACGATAAAGCATCTGGATCTGGTACTCGCAGATCGCACGAAAACTCTATAGGATGCTCTGGATCTGCCGCATTACAATTTGGATCTGCTAAGACAGCACCTGGAAAACGGCTGTTTGGTGGAGACTGGTTCTCGTACACAGTGGGACGAGGGTTAAACCTTGGATATGCCATCCTCCTGCCAGATCCGGTTTACAAATCAGAGAATCAGGAACTAGATAGGGTAGATCCATCTGGATTCAAAGAGGAACAGCCAGATTCAACAAAACAGGGTCTCCTCGGGACCAATCTACTCTGCAAGGACGCAGGCCCGATCCAGATTTTCATCAAATCGATTGGGGGCAAACACTTCTGCATGCAGCTCAGTAAAGGAATGAGTGTCCATGCGCTAAAGAAAGAGATCCAGAGTCACCTTGGAACCCCAGCGCAACATCAAAACCTCATACATTCAGGCCACAATCTGTAGGATAACCAAACTCTATAGCACTACGGCATTGCCAAGGATTCAACCATTATTCTTAATATTCGACTGAGAGGTGGAAGCACTGGAACCAACTCAAAAAATGCAAGCTCCTTTCGGGATGCAACAGGAAGGGGGGAGAAAATGAAAAACAAAGCAGCTCCACCAACAGAGCTACCAGGACCCTACATTGTTGAACAAACACCAAATTCACCAACGCTACTAGTCTCCATGCCAGAGGTAACCAACCTATACTCTGATTTGTCTAAAACTACAGTCATTTTTAGATTTAATGGTTTATGGCCAAGATCAGATGCCCTGCACCAGTGGATCTATACAACATGGACCACAAACTGTGAAATTTACCTATGCCCCAAAGGGTACTTCATAGTTAGATTCAATACAGAACAAGAACGAGACAACATTATCAAACAGGGGCCTTGGTTCTGGGGTAGTGCTGGCCTATTTCTCACCCCCTGGTTTTCTGATTTCGACGCCAATACAATGAAAGTCTCAACGATGCCTGTGTGGGTAAGGCTACATGGCCTTCCTCTACACTTTTGGCATCAAAAAGTATTAGCTGCAATTGGGAATACCCTGGGGAAATACCTAAAAATGGACGAAGACAGAACTATCAGGGGAATATTCACATTCACCAGAATATGTGTAGAAGTGGATTTGAGTGAGGGACTACCTGACCACATCACACTGAACTTCAATAACTCACAATGGATACAACAACTAGACTATGAGAACACAACGTTCCGGTGCAGGGGATGCATGCAAACAGGGCACCTCCAATATGATTGCCCAGCTGCTCGAAAAGACCCCAGGAGAACCAAGAAACAACAGAAAAAGCCTAAGGGCTGGCAGCACACCGACCCATTAGAAGAAGAAGACATAAATGAGGAGCCTACAGAGATCCAGACAGAACCTGATTATCAAATGAGACAGACATATACACAGGGGGAGAATGCCCCAACTACTCACTTGGGGCCACATTATACAAATCTGCAACAAGAGCCACAAATGGAAATAAGCGGCATCAAACGAATCCATGGATCAGAGGGCTCAGAATCGGACAAATAAATTCAACTGATCCCTATGGAAAATCAGTTAACCATTATTACTCCCACTCCCGACACTGGTGGTTGGCGACATGTGGAGAAGAAGAAAGGTAGAAAAGTTTAGTCATGCTGGATCAACTTTCATATTCTCTTTTATTTTCTCAATTTCTGTAGCTTCCTGTCATTACAGGAACAATCATCTGCAAATTTTGTGTATTGTTCTTTGCTCGCTTCCTGTTAATATAGGAAAAACCATCTGAATATTCCCCTGGCATCTACAAAATGTAATTTTATCAATTTGAATAAAATTACGATTTTTTCTTACGGGAAAAAAATATAGAAAATCATGATATTTATTGGCTATGGGATATGAATATCCCTATTAAAAAGTAATGGAGTGGACTTAAGTGGATTTGAACCCTATTATTCTCTACCAAAAAATGGTGCCTTGCCATTAGACCATGCACTTAAAGACTCTTATTAAACAGATTGAATTTTATTTGACCAAGAAGTAACTAGAATGTTCTTTGTTGTGTGATGAAGCCATTGATAGTTGGGAGACTAGTGCTACTATCCTCTTGGAAGAACACCAATGAATTTTTTGCATATTGGAGGTCATTCTTTGATATAAAGAAGCCATAATGGTGCATTTTGTATCATTTTTGATGGATCAATTCCTCTTTTGAAGCAAACTCAGAGATGTTTTCCATGAGAGAGAACTTTGTTATCAATTTGTTAAGTATTGTATATAATTGTTGTTGTTTTATTGTCAAACTCAATTATTTAAATTGTTGATTTAAACTTATTAAGCCATTTTTTAACAAAATTGTAGGAAATTTGAGAATATTTATATAAGAATTCAAATTAATGTAACAAATCATATTTAGAACTAATTTTGGATCAAGTTGGTTCTAGAGCAAGTTTTAATCAAGGATTTACACAAGAGTTGGTGTTAAATGAGAACTAGGTATAATATCAAGCATGGAGAAGGATCATTTAAAGGGTACAATCTCGATATATGTAAGAGAGATGCATTCTAATGGAAAATAATGGAATGTGAAGGGGAAAAAAGCTTCATCAACTCTGAAAGGATGTCTCGGCAAGATTTTATTGGCATGACATGGTGGAAGATTTATATAGAGGGTGAAGAAAGAATGGAAATAGACCAAGTCAAGTAAATAAGAAGGAGGTGGTGGTGACCCTCCTCAAACTCCTCCTTCTCCATATCCTCCTCCATCTCCATCATAGAAAATACAACCAAGGAAAATAGATTCTACTTTTCCTTTGTTTAGATATAAAATTCATTTTTCCAATGTATAGTGGAAAGGTTGATGCATAGAAATTGATTAATTGGATTAAGTAATTGAAGTGTATTGTAAGGTTCAAAGAATCGTGGATGAACAAGAAAGAGTTCAGCTAGCCACTCATTGACTGGGAGGCATAGAATTGATCTGACGGGAGAGTAAGACTCAAGAATATATTTTTAACAAAATGCAGAACTCTATATTCCTGGTATGAATTTATAGATGCAATAAGAAACAATTTGTTCCTTCATGGTATATACAACAAGAAATAATGGATTGGAAAAATATAAGGGAAGGCAAAGGATAGACTGTATAAAATTATTCTCAAGAGTTTATATAGAGGCATTGTTGAGTGTTTTGCAAGTTGTTATCATTGATGTCAATCTCAAGGGGAACATTTGGTATTTATTATTGTTGAATCTATTAGTAGTATGTTAAGCTTATAATGTCTCGAGAGGGGATCATCAAGCGATTTGTGATGAGTCCCAAACGAGGGGATCGTGAAGAGATTTGTTATATGGGGATTCAAACCCTTCCCCAATCTCTCGAAACCCGTAGTTGGATTCTGGCAGCTCGAATTTCGAAAGGAAGGGTGTCATAACTTACATGTCGTCCTATGGGTGTCAACGTGTTATATCTCGTGGTGAACATTAACTTCATGTCATATCTGGTGGTGCATATTAACTTGGTGGGTTTAATGGAACACTTTGCTTAATGGCCTTTTACAAAACCAGAAAATATCGGTAAAAGATTTGACTTAAATTTAGTAAAATGTTTGGGAAATTTAAGTTATAGTTGTTAAGTTTTAGGATTTTGGGTGTCCAAGGGTTTTTTTTGGCGTTGGATCCATTTCCACTATTAAAAAAAATGATTTAAAAAGTCTTATAGTTAAACATTTTGAAAAAGAAAAAAAATTGTTGGATTCCTACTAAAAATAGCTTTCTCAGCGAAATTGTAGTCTGGATAGACAATGCCTTTTACAACTATCCTTAACATAAAGCCCTATTGTGTCTACTTTTTTACAACTATCCATGTTACTTGTTAACATAAAGCCCTCTTGATTAAGTGTCGTGGTCATATTCCAATTAAAATATTTTAATTGTAATGGTTAAGGGTACTCATAGCGAAAAGTTGTGCATGTGGATCTTAGATTGTTTTTTTTTTCCAATTTGTTTTGGGTTATTGAAGAGTGTATTACGAGCTTAGATTCATCTTAACTCTGGTTCTATAAACTACCGAGAGTGAAAGTTGTGCATGTGGATCTTAGATTGTTTTTCTTTTCCAATTTGTTTTGGGTTATTGAAGAGTGTATTACGAGTTTAGATTCATCTTAACTCTGGTTCTATAAACTACCGAGAGTGATCAAATCTCTCAATGTGCAAACATTTTCACAAATTTTTCACTCAAAAAAGAAGTTTGCACGTCGAGAGATTTGATCTCTCTTGGAGTTTGATAGATCCAACCATTTTTTTGAAAAAAAAATATGAAATTGTGGCCTATGTAGATGACACCTTTTACAATTATCCACATTACTTGTTAACATAAATCCCTCTTGTGTCTACCATTTTATAACTATCCATGTTACTTGCTAACATAAAGCCCTCTTGACTAGGTGTCAATAGTAATATTCCAATTGAAATATTACTTGCTAACATAAAGCCCTCTTGACTAGGTGTCAGTAGTAATATTCCAATTAAAATATTACTTGCTAACATAAAGCCCTCTTGACTAGGCCTTGGTAGTAATATTCCAATTGTAATGGTTTTTGGTTATTAAAGAATGTATTACTAGTTTAGATCCATCTCAACTCTAGTTCTAGGAGCTCGATAGATCAGAGTTAAGATAGATCTAAGCTAGTTTAATTATTAATAATTAATAATTTAATTTCTATTTTTATGTAATTTTATTGAGTCAAAAATTTTTAATTAATATATATATTTTTAAGTTAATTATGAAATGAGATATGATTTTCGGGCATGTAATATTGATAAGCCACGATATTGTAGCAAAACTCATTCACAACTTAATAATATCTATGATAAAGTGGGGGTGAATTTCCATAGTTAAAAATCTCGTTATATTGTAAGTATTAAGCTTTTATGTGCTCATTAATGAATTTTAAATATAGCTACAAAATTATTATTTTAACTTATATGGTAAATTGGATCTTAATTAATGGCTACTATATATACCTTATATATTTTAATGTGATAAGGGGTTTAGATATAGCTTAAAAGTAATATATATATACTTTTTTCTTTTAGATTTAATTAAAAAAATGTTATAAAATTAAATTAAATTAAATATTTATAAAATATTATGATTGTAAAATGAGAGATGGTTTTTGGGCATGTTGTATTGAAGCCACAATATTGGCCCATGGTATTGTAATAAAGCCTATTTACAAGTTCATAATATCTCTAGTAAAGTCAGCAGAGTTGTCTATAATGCGACTTTTTGGAGATTCCAGTGACGGAATCCGGCGGAAGAAATGAGGTTAAATCTTGATTTTTAGGAGTTAAAATGGTTTTTTAACTGCATATTTGGATTCAGCACCCTGAAAAACCCCTGGGACCCTTTGATTGTGCAGAAACTATCTATCAAACTTGGGATTCCAATAAATTGCTGCCGGATTTTGACCGGAAAAATCCGTCGGAAAAGCTTTCAAAAAGTCTCATTATAGACAACTGCAAAGTCAGCGGCCATGGTTAATAATATTATTATATTGTAAATAAAATCGATCTTAACTTATAAAAAATTGAATTTGATTACTTTTAACTTTTTAAGGACACTACAACATCTCTCCATATTGGGCTCCATATTACTTTTAACCTTCTACTATTATTTAATTGAGTCGACATATAAATTTTTAAAAACCGTACATCTACATATCTCCCCTATACTAGATCCCTCTTTGACACAATAATACCGTTATATAATTATTTGAACATTAACATTATAAAAGTTGATATATAAATAATAATATATATATATTATATTATAATATATTATATATATATATAATATATTATATAATATATATAGTATTAATAAACTATTATAAAATATTATAATATCACATAGCCATCTCTCTAGTTTATAACAATTTTATAGCTATTTAACATAATATAACTTGTTATTTAACATAATCTATATCTAAAACAAAACAAAACATAATATTAACTAGATAGTTAATAATATAATTATATAACTAGATATACAATTTAACAATCATACATATATAACTATTTATCATAACATAAAGTTATTTGACATAATATATATATATATATATGTGTGTGTGTGTGTGTGTGTGTTTCAACAATGCATCATTTTTAGACACACTAAATTCATCATGAAAAATGCATTTGGTCTAGTGAGAAAAAATATTTAGACTCTTTTCTAATTTGTACCATATTGTTTCATTATGTAGTGTGTTGTACAAGAAACATTGTCTTCATGTGTTTGCACCTAGTACCTGTCATGTGTCAAAGTCAAATATTAAGAACTTAAAGTCTATTGGAGTACTTGGTTAACATGAAATTTTATTAGTTTTGTAAATAGGTTTATTTCAATTTTTTACATATATATTTACATGTTTATGCGCTATGAATAAAACACATTATTTAGAAACGAGAAAAAGTGTGAAGGTAGATTTGATCACTTCCTTCAATTGTGTTTACATGGAACTCAATACTTTGGCCGATAAATTATCAAAAAATGGACTCTAAAGTTAGGACTTCAGACTAGATTATTCTGCTCTAGTTTATAAATGGTTTTTTTGTCAACATTCTGTTATGAAACCAACTCACAAAAGATAGAAAAGATAGATCAACTACTTAAAAATCAGCCTCTTCAAGGGGCCAACCTCCTTTACATTACACAAATGAACAATTCTTGGATGACACACATGACAATACCTCCTTTCTATATATAGGAGTTTAAGGGGTCCCAATACAGTCGGAGCCTACATAACAATAATATTGTAGGGGCACAACAATAACAGTAGTGGGCTTCTATGGGGCATAATAATTACAACATGGGGACTATATGGGCACAATAACACAATAAGGGGGTTGCACTAATAACAATAAGGGGTTACATTAGTAGTATAGGGACCTAACATGTCCCTCTCCTTCAAAAAGTGTTGTCCTCAATGCTTGAGTAATTCTGGATGCTTTTGTATAAAATTCTCATCCTCCCATGTGGAATCTTCAGCGAGTAAGTTCTTCCACTTGATGAGATACTATAAAATTGACCGATTCCTTAGCTATCAATTTCTTTTTTTTTTTGTGACTGCTTCGGGTTCTAATATGATCTTTCCTTCCTCGTCAAGTTTTGGAAATATTGTTTGAAATGGGGTCTTCTCACCCATAACCTTCTTTAAGCATGAAACATGGAAATTTGGGTGCACTCGGGAAGATGTAAGAAGCTCCAATTTGTATGCCATAGTACCAATCTTTTGTAACACCTTGTACGTACCATAATACTTTGCTAATAATTTATTATCCTTCTTAGCTTGCTTGAGGGACATTTATTTGTATGGTTGTAGTCGTAGAAATACCTGGTCACCTACATCAAAACTTCTTTCACTACGATGTTGATTTGCCTGTTGTTTCATTCTATTCTAAGTCAAAGTGTGGTTATCCTTTAACAATTTGAGGACTTGTTGTTGATGCTCGATGTGATCTTCCACTGCTTGAACCTTAGAATTTTCTTTTAAAGATGATGTGATGGACGGTGGATGATATCCATAAAGTGCCATAAATGGGGTCATTTTTACTACAGTATGGAAGGAAGTGT
>APFE031047634.1:12731-60599 GCA_000404065.3 Pinus taeda | reverse complement strand
TTTTTCTTCCAATTGTTGTGGTGTCAACCTTGTAGGTGGTGAAAGTTTAGGAGAAACAAAACTTCCATCTTTATAGTTGTGAGTCATAGGATTCCTTGTTGCCATAATTTTTCTTTCCATTTTTCCTACCAACCTGAATGCCTTCTCCAATGAATTAGGTTCCCAAAGGAAAACCTCATGTTGGATGTTATCATTTAAAGTCCCTTTGAACACATCAATCATATGCTCCTCTGGTGAATATATTTTACCCTTATATTCAATTTTTGGAAGTCCTTAATGTGCTCCATCATTGAACCCTTTTGTTTGAGATTTATCAATTGGATAAAAAAGGTGTTGCTTTTTGTATCCTCATAATGTGCTATCATTTCTTCCGTAAAAATTTCCCAAGTGACAAATTGTTTACGAGAGCAAAGCCATCGATACCATACAAACTGATTTGGTTCCAAATAGAAAGTTACAATGCGTACCTTTTGTGTGTTTTCACATTATGGAGATCGAAATATTGCTCCATCTGTAGTATCCATGTTACTAGATCCTTGCCATAAAACTTCCTCACATCGATCTTTGGAATATGGTGGGCCTTCAATCCAATGTTAGATTTTATGAAATCATGATTAACATTTATTTTTTTTCTCATCATGATTTTCCTCTACTACCTTTTCATCATTAGGAGGCCTTTCTTGTAGCAGCTTTGTCCCACCTTCCTTCAAACCTTCCATGTCTTTCTTCAAATCTTCCATGCCTTTCGTTAAATCTTCTTCCATACCATCGATATTAGCTTCCATGGCACATATAAAACTATTTATCTTAGCTTTGATCTCATTATTCAAATCATCCATCCAATTTTTCTTACTAGGTGTTTCTATTTTCTGGATTCGAGTCATTCTTTTTCTTTCTTTTAGGAACTAGATATTTAAATGACTTTAACTCTATAATTTTAAATCTTCAAGTTCTGCAATTTTTTCCTATGGTATCCCTTTGAGTCATCTTTCTAACCCCACCAATTTGATCAATATTGGATTCTTTAATAAACAGTTATTCCAAATCTCCTACAATGACCTGATTATCAACTTGTTTAATATAGTGAACTTGTATGACCTGCCACGTGTCACTGTTTCGACCTTCGGACCTAAAATCGATACAAAGAAAACTACAGTCTGTCCTCTTTATGTAACTTCTTACTAAATTTTAATCCGATGCTCAGAGAGAGATTTATGATGATTTTCCCAGGTCACATGTTTGGTATGTAATTCAGGAGCCTGCAAAAATCCTAACTTACTTGGATCATATATCCGAAAACATAGTGCAACAAGATCTAAAATTTGGGACCGAGCTTCATCACAATTTCATCTCAAATGGGTTTAATTTCAGATTCTCAACCTTCATAAAAAAATAATTATACCGAAAATTCTACGATGACCTGTTTGTGATGGAATTATGGAGCTTGTAAAAACCCTAAATTCCTCAGATCATATATTTGAAAATATAGTGAGATAAGATATGAAATTCAAGACCCGAGGTTCTGAACGATTTCGGCTCAAATGGGTTTTGTTTTAGCTTCTAAAACTTTCTAGAGAAAATGTTATAGTGAAAATTCCATGACGACCTATTTGGAGCAGCAAAACCCAAGAATCCAAAGCTCTCATACCAAATGTTATGAAACCAGTTCATAAAAATATAGAAAAGATAGATCAATGACTTAAAAATCAGCCTCTTTGAGGGGGAAACCTCCTTTACATTACAAAAATGAAAATTTCTTGGATGATAAAAATAAAAAGACCTCCTTTCTATATATAGGAGTTTAAGGGGTCCCAATACAATATAATATTGTAGGGGCACAACAATAAGAGTAGTGGGCTTCTATGGGGCATAGCAATAACAACATGGGGACTATATGGGCATAATAATACAATAAGGGGCTACACTAGTAGTATAGGGACCTAACACATTCTTTCTATGGCAATATTTTTTTCTTGGATTAGTTTATATGTATTATATGTAATACTTTAGTCAACATTTTTTTTGTGTATTAAAGCTTATATGTATTATATGTAATATGTTGAGGCATCCCATATACACACCCCAACTACAGGCCATCAAAGCGCAAGGTGGTTTGTTATACGTGGTCGGGCTTGTGACAGATCATGTAGCCCACTAAGAGTTCACGTTCCACTCATAGATCTTGCCTCTTATACCATTCGATGTGTCAAAGGCAATATTTATGTCTCTATTGATGATCATGCTACCTCTAGTGGACCTTCTTCGCCTATTTCAAGTACACCTCTTGCATTTTTAAATCCTTTTTAAAGTTTATGTATTTATGACTTGAAATTGTCTTTAATTTTTAATTTGTCTTCAACTGATGTGTATGAACTTAATGTATATGCTATTATGCTTCTAGTTTGTTAATTATATATGTTAAATTATGTTTATGATTTGTAGTCCGTCAACGGGTCAAAGATGAGGATCAAAGTGCAACGTCGATCCTTCTGTGGGATGATGCTAAAGCTCATATCGCATTGGAGGATGTTATGAACCATCATAAATGGATCATAAAAGAGATATGTAACATCACTACCAATTCATCAACTCGTCATAGTTTTTCTTTGATGCTGGATAGCATTAATAGGTTGAACAAGACACACAGGAGGTTGGGCCCATAGAGCCACCTCCTACGATCCATAAAGACGATAAGGACGCATGAGGTTAGAGGTACAAATACTTGGGAAATGGTGAAAGAGGTTTCCAAGAACATTGATGTTCATGGGGAGTTGTTTGACATCCCTCCGGATCGCCCTGCTAGACATTGAGGTCTGATTCCACTGAAATATTTAGGAGTGTTGTGCAATCCCTTTTTTTATGATAGATTCATTGGAGCTTAGGGCCAATTCTTCCACCATGACTAGCTCGCCATTTATTTTTCCAAGCATTTATATCTAGGGTTCGTGTTACATATGAGGTCAATTACACTTATACTGAATCCCATTATTATGGACCCATATTGGGACATACCTATGAGTGCAATGGGGTTTGTAGGCACCCTGGGCATGTACCACCACTTCCGAGATTCTTGCCACTATTGCCTCTTTGCTTGGTATTGCCAACATAGCTAGAGAATTTATCGCACCTCGGTGGTGAGACCAAGGAGACTATTGCAAACAACATGTAGATGTGATTTTCCAGTGCACGTGTTGCATTGGATGTGTTAGTATCTTTCAGTCCTGTTAGTCACCAGTGGTCAAATATTCTCTTACAAAGTTTTTGATAGGGTTGTACTCCAATTTTTTATGGTTTCAAATAGGTTTTCAATAAAAATTTGGTCACTGGTTAGGTTAGTTAGGTCATCAATACTCCTTTCACCTTTATGATCAATGGACATCAGCATGATCTGGTCATCCCTTGTTAGTCATCAATGTCATCATTTAGCTTATTCATTCATGTAGTGTCATCATTAGGTCATAGGGTCAAAAGCATGAAAATAAGTCATTTCACCACCAAAATCAACATTTGAATGAGTAGTGATAGGGAAAAATATTCAATAAATGTTCTAAAGTAATTTCATATCTCCATTATGATGTAATATATCCTAAAAGGTTCTAAAGCTATAGTTTCAAAATAAAATGTGACAGGACATGGTGGGGCCACTACACCATCAAAAGAGAAAGATAAACTTGACTTTCTAGCTGAGGCCTCCCTCCTTGCTTGACATTTCATTTCAGAGCTTCATGGACCAAACATGAAGCAATTTTGAAGAAATTTTGAACAATTTTGAGTTTTTGTGACTTTTGGCATAAACAGGAAGAACAGTTCAGCCAAAAGTTGCGTTGTGATTTTTCCTCAGACCTCAAAATGTTAAAAAGTTTATATGGATGGATAGATAATAACCTATACATGTTAGCTATCCACTTTTGTTTCCTTGTCAGAAAACAAGTTTGAAGAAAATGCCAAAAAATAAGTCAAAAAACCACTTTCTGCCACCTTACTGGACTAGGCACTGTGCTTTTGGAGTAGTTTTGGGATACTGAGCTTTTCATTGTTTTGGAGTGTTCGTTTTGCTTGATTGTGGTGTATAATGACAACTAGACATCCCAAGATTTCCATTAGTATATTCAGAGTTGGATTTAGAGTAGTGGAAGGCCTTCAAAAACCTCCTTAAAGTTGGTGTTACGCTTATGCCTGGTGGCACTGCGCTTTTGCAGGTGGCATTGTGCTTTTTCTTGTTTGTCCAAATTTCGAGTTTTCTTCAGTCAAATTGGATTTTATGATTTAATTCCTCATGTTGTGAGTTGAATTGATGCAATAGAAGGTAAATGAGCTTGTTAGAGTGATTTTGATGTAATTTTAGGCCTCATTTATGAAAAACAGTTTAGTCAAAGTCTAGATGGAGGGTTTGTTCCAACCTCCCTAGTCATTAGGTTTTGGTTGAGAAATTTATGTAAGTTGTTCCTATACTGAGGGATTCAACCCCTGAGAGTGGGGAAGTTTTTTTCTGGTCTATATGTATCTAGTTTTAAGTCAAACTCAAGGTTGGACATCAGAGAGTGGAAATCTTGTAGCTTGTACTTCATCATATTTTTACAGGAAATCAAGGGCCAAGTTGTATATATTATTTAGGAATTGTTGTGGTGTGAGTTTGTGGTATTTTTTTTCTCCTATTAAACATTTATATTAATGATAAATTATTTTCCTTTCCATATCTATGATTTTCAGTGATTTTCCTACGAGGTATTAAACATAATTCTTGTAATTAAGCTTTGTTTTGTTAGTACTCTCATTTTATGTGCTCAATATTCTGATAGATGAATTCATGGTTCACATGATCATATTGATTTTCTTACCTATTCAACCCTACACTACGTCTACCAACTCTTAAGTTATCAGAAAATCATGCCTACCTTGCTCCTTTATATCTCATGCAATAGAACCTTTGAATACCTAACCTAGTTCCCTAATTTGTATCTCTGATCTAGCAAACCCTAAATCTACAAAACCCTAGTGTTGTAATAACTAGCCTAACATATTTTCCCACTCCAGTCATCATTGGCTATGAGATCATAGAGAGAGGCCTCTTTGGTTTAGTAGGGCTAGCTGCTGAATCCTAAGTGGTTTGAGGTTACCTCCGTCGATCCCCTTTCTCAGCCTTGGGACATTGTGGAGGATAGCATTTTGGCACCGCTGTTGGGGTGACAAGTGATCTATCTTTCCGAGGATTAGTTATGCAAGTGCTTTCAAGACTAGTCTTATGGGTGATAGGTTCCAGTACTTGAAAAAGGTTGATCCAAATCATATAAAGTTAAGGTGAAAAATTATGGCTCCTAAAAGACACATGAGGTCAAACCCTGACCTAAATCCACCTCCTATTGTTGATGATCTAGAGAAGCTGCTAAGGAAAATAAAATCTCCTCCTCCTAAAAGTGGAGCTCATAAATTGGTAAAAACTACTTCTTTTCCTGATCAATTGCTTACTATCGAAGTTCTTTCTTTTGACATCCATTTTGAGTTATATCTTTTCTGATCAAAGTCTGGATCTTCCTTTCAGAAGTAGTATTTGGCCTATCAAGTTTGATTCTTACTTGCCTTATTCTAAATCTGATCATGAGCTTTGGTAAAAGTTTAACAAGCTCCAAAGTCTAGCTCACTAGCTTCAGATCACCATCGAAAAGGCCTACATTCAATATCAACTTGAGAATCTGTCTGTTGCTACTTCCTTTTCCATACCTCCAAATGCATCAACCACATCATTTGTCATTGCTAATCCACCAACACCACCTCCATTGATATCATCATCCCCATCAACACAACTAGTTGTAGTTCTCGTACAACCTCCTCCAGCAGTCATGGCAAGGTTTTCCCCTCTAGTATTACCTAGTCAACTTGTTGCCCTACCTCAAAACTATGGCCAAAGACTTTCATTTTTTTATGGAACTTCAGAGATCAAAACTCGGCAGCATGTTGACATATTAGTGGATTTCATCGATCTCAAAGAGGTTGATGATGAGGATGCTAAAATGAGAATCATAGCACAAAGCTTTTCCGGAGAGGTCAAGAAGTGGTTTCGTGGTTTGATGGCTTCTTCCATCAACAACTCTCGGAAGCTGAAAAACTTGTTTTAACCCGATAGGAAGAAAATAAGAATCCACTATAGGTTTTGGCTCAATACAACTCCGTGAAGAGACATCCAAATGAAATAGTGCAGGAGTTCACCACTAGATTCATCAGGTGTACAATTCTATCCCTGATGACATGAAACCTCCCCCTAGATTATCATTCCTCCATTATCCTGATGCCTTTGACCTGTACATGGCTTATCAGCTTAGGGAGAGAAGCCCTGCCACCTTAGAAGACATGAAAAAAAATGGAGTGAGTGTTGAAGCCAATTTGTTGATTAAGAAATCCAAAATGAAGCCGGAGAAGAAAGTTACCATAAAGGAGGAGTCCTCCTCTTCTTCTGATGGTAAACTCGAAACTCTTATAAAAACCATGGAAAGAATGATGGAGAGAATGACCATTGAAAATTGACAAGTGGAGCCTTCAATAAGGAATCCAAATTATAGGGTTCAACAACAGTCACGATTAAAAAATAAGTAGAAAGAGTAGAAGAATCAATATCCTCAGGGACATCAGGAAATTAGAACTCCGTTTCAGAAAAATTACACTCAAGGCCCAAAAGAAGAAGAAGAAGAAGAGATTGCTGAAGCAAACCATTTCTTTTAGCATGATCAACACGATCATCCACGTATTTTTCTAGTTGAGGAAGATCAATTATCTCAAGATTCTACTGCACCAAGTGATCAACAACTTGTCCTCTCAAATGATGATGTATGGGTAGTGTAGACCGAAGAATACCAAAGGGGCTATTAGAATGCTCTCAACCATGTGCTAAATAAGTACAATTTTATCGAGGGACAAAGTCCCCTAGGGTTTTGGGTCAACACCTTAGCAGAGCGGGGGTTATCTACAGTAAAAAACAAGCATTCCACACAGCCATGATACTTAAATAAGCAAACTACGTGAAGAGAGGTGCACCTAGGGGTCCTTCATTTGGGTAGATCTAGCCAGGGTTCAAACCCTCTTGGAGTTCCTTTTGATCCTTGAACCTGCAAAACAACCAATTCAAAGAAGCATAGAAATATATGGACCAAGTATGATATAGAAATCAACTTCATAAGACTCAATCCCACCTTCTTCCTCTACACTGAAAGAACCATTAGCACAGGTAACACTAGCAATCACCAGGCATGCGAACCTCACTACTCAAAGATAAAGCAAACCACTCTCTTGTGTTGACAAGCAAGAGTTGAGGAAAATATTTAGATAATGGAAACCAGGCCATCACACCAAATGGGACTCCCACACCAAACGGTGTGAGGTCTAGGTTGGACTTCATGCCTGGGTGATCCCCTGAATGTTGGCAAATCCAACACCATCAACATTTATGGTGCTAGAAGGAGGGAAGCCAGTTGTATATGGTTGAACGTCCTCTCACACTCACTCGTCAACCATCTAGTCAAGGTAGTAAGTCGCACTCCCCCTCACCTATGCGTGACTTTGCAGTTGGTTACTTCTCACCTCTAAGGACTGAACGCAAAATTCCATATCATCACCTTTTCTCTCTCCATCCCATCACCCGCTATTTTGTGAAAGCAGTCGAACTGATCCCAGGCATACAACACCTTCCATATGCATCAAGGAAGCCAAAATCCACTTCCACGGGGTTGTTGTATCATTAGTGGAAGAAGTAGTTCTTGCCACACTTGAAGGTATGGCAGAAGCTATTGAAGATGAAGAGGAACCTCCAGTCTTTCGACAAGGGGAACGAGACACCCTTGTGATCTTAGGATCAAACTCTAGTAAAGGAGGTGGAGGCGAAGACGAACCAATTGAATCAGAGTTGGAACTTTTAGATTATGAAGTGGAGGAGGGCAAAGAAAAAGAAGAGATGGCTGACCAAAATCTAGAATGGATGACTCAGGGACCATTGGATCTCTCAGTTGTTTTACACAAGATGCCAAAGTGAGCAGAGAGAATAAACAGAAAGTTCAACCCTAATAGCACAGTGAAGGAAAAAGATTGTTTGGACAACTTCTACCTATAGCTGTAGACCCTTTGGGTACGGTATGACGATGTAGAATGTATATTGTTTCCATGTACCTTGGACAGTCATGTAGCTACATGGTATCACAACCTTCCACCAAACTTCATACATAACTGGGGTGCATTCAAAACCATGTTTCTTGAAAAGTTTGTTGATGACAAGACCCCAACCATGTTACTCAAAGAATTAGGAAGCCTGAAGATGGAGGGGAAAGAAAAGGTAAAAGATTTCAATTAGAGGTTTACACGCATATTGAACAAGTTTTCCACAGACACCAAACCTCATGACTCCATCACTGTTGATTACTACATGTCCACAATGTCGACCAGCATTGCGCAATTCTTCAAGTGAGTTGTGAAACCAACTCTATTGGAAAACTGTGAAGAGGCTATTGTTGTTGAGAAAACTTGCACGCAATTGGAGTCATCAAGGATGATGAACTAGCAAAGGACTCCAATGACATGAGCAGAAAGTCCCAAGAGATGGCGAGAAAAGGAAGAGACAAGGAAACAAATGACATTGAAACCCTCACTTGCCTCATCAAGAACTTGACGACAGAAGTGTTCGAGCTTAAACAATGGAAAACAGACACATCTGCAAGTAGCCATATGCTTAAACAGAGACAAGGAAGCAGTTCATCAGGCAATAACTAGTACACTCTGAAAACTGCGGAGAGCTCTATGTTCCACCTCGATCAGTGCGCAAATTCTGAGTTCTGTTCATTCCACGAAGAGCATCACCCAGAGAACTCTTGTTTGGACTGGAAGTGAGTCACAAGCTTTGTATGCAGTCATACATTTGATGTGGAAAACAACATGCAGGAGTAGCCGAAAGACAGAGATAATGATGAAGTTACTGCACCTAATGAAGCATCAAGTTCTGGGTATGTGGTGAAAATTTATCAATGCTCGCAAGCAGCGTCGAAGGCAACCACCGAGAAATAGCCCCCAAAGCAAAATGACTGTTACAAAATTAGGAGTAAAGGGGCTCCCCTTACACTTGGGTAAGCATAAGAAAAGATGAGACTATATTTTAGGAAGGTTGATCCACTTGCCACCCCAAAGCAGAAAACACAAAGAAAGTCCGGGAAGACAACGACAGATAAGAGTATGTCCATGAGCAGCAAACTGTAGAACACTTTGTCAGATAACATGAGCATCAGTCCTACCTTGGACACCCCGACGAGTCTTCCACCTCTAGACTACAACATTATAGAATACATGAAGAAAACTTGCTTGAAAATCAGTTTGTTCAAGTTAGCGAAGATCCAGAGTCAGTGAGACATACTAATGTGTGCATTTTGACAGATAACAATGAACAACACAACCTCTACAAGCAAGGGAGCCAACACACCTCACGGATCACTTTGCACTGTGCTAAACACACTCCAGATGGAGGAAGCAAACTTAGGTTGCCCTCCATTCCTACTCTCATTTGAAGTTTTCAAATGCAATGTTCACAACTACTTGGTTGATTCTGGCACGGTAGCCAATGTCATGTCATTCTCCATTGCTAAGAATATCAATGCACAATGGAGCGAGACATCTGTGTGAATCATCCAACTTGATTGAACATCTGTAACAACCATTAGTGAACTCCGACATATGATCATCTGACTATCTCATGACAGTCAAGTCCAACAATGTATCAACATAGTTGTTGTGGACATACCGGAAGCATACAGTCTACTACTAAGCAAAGACTGGTCTAGCAAGATGAACGAATATTTTGTTATAGACTGGTCGCACATGTGGCTTCCATACAAGGGCAAAAGAAATTAAATCGGGTGGTAACCAAGAGGCATATGAAGCATAATGTTACTCCCCTCAATGACAAGAATGAACTGTTGGCCTTCATATAACTCATGTTTGGCAACTACCTCTTGAAAACAATGTTGGGGTGTTATCCTACACTGCCAGCTCCAACCCCACCAGGCACGCAGTTAGGAATCATTCCTTGCCCAACTGATGGTAATGAAAAATGTATAGTACATTGTACCAATAGTAGTAGTAGAAGTAGCAACAATAGTAGTAGTAGTACAAGCACGTCAAACAGTCCATGTATAGACAAGTTGTGGACCATGTACTTTGACGGATCAAAGACACAAGATAGCTCAGGATCCAGGTGTGTCTTAATTGACCCATACAACAGGAAGCATCTGGTTTCAAGTCACTTGGAGTTTGAGTGCAGGAACAGTGTTTCCGAGTATTAATCACTCATGTTGGGCTTGGAAAAATCCATCATCCTCAACGTGGTCGCGCTCAAAGTGGTAGGTGATTCAGAGATAGTGGTATGGTAGGTATGTAACACCATTCACTATTTTCCACCGCGTATCAAAAGTTACCAATGAGAGGTATGGTGACTGATCTCTAACTTCCAAGAATTTAAAATCACTGATGTACCACATATGCGTAATGCAGCTGCCAATGCTCTGGAAAACACGGCTTCAAGAATGTCACGGATTAGGGATAGATTTACTATTGATATTTTGTATAAAACATCTATCTCGGATAACATAACTAACTTATGCATGTTTAATGATGATCAACATATACTGCATTTCATGGCCAATGCTGACGTATTCAAAGATGCATCGATAGATGATGATGAGCACGAGTGCTCTCTACAAGTGAAAGCTGGTAGCAGGAAAGGCCACATTATCACAAAGGGTGTGGCATCTTTGGAAAAGCTTTATGACTTGCAAGAACATTTTCAGGGGATGAGGAATAGCAAAACCCACAACTCCACCATGATGCACGAATTGATCAACCTGGCAATAGAACAAGATCTAAAGTTCGTTAACCTTGGTACATGATGCAAACAACAAGAGCGAAAAGCCTTTGTCCTTCTTTTCAAACAATACCGAGATGTGTTCACATGGACGTATGATGATCTGAAAACTTATGACACGTGGATAATCCAACACATCATTCCAATCAAAGAAGGGGTCAAGCCATATCAACAGAAGCTAAGGAAAGTACACCTGTCACTTGAACCCCTCATATAGAAAGATCTTACCAATATGTTGGACACATGAATCATATACAAAGTTTGTCATTCCACCTAGGTTTCAAACCTTGTTCCTGTACACAAGAAGTCCGGGGAAATTCACTTGTGTGTTGATTTCCGGAACCTGAACCGTGCCACAGACAAAGATAACTACCCTGTGTCATCTATGGACCACATTCTGCAAAAAGTATCTGGGGCATAGATGTTTTTCCTACTTGATGGTTTCTCAGATGGAATCAGGTTTTGGTAGCAGAACTTGACATAGTTAAGACTACCTTACGTACTAAGTGGGGTATGTTCACTTACAAATGAATGTCGTTTGGGCTTGTAAATGTAGGCGTAACCTTTTAGTGCACCATGGACATATCTTTTCATGGACTCATTGAACAAAACATAGTGGCATACCTCGATGATGAGAATATGTTCTCAAGAAGACGTGAGGACCATATATGGCATCTGAAGAAAACTTTTGAGCGATGGCGGAAATACGGGATTTCCCTGAATCCCAAGAAGAGTGTACTCGCAGTGTTTGAGGAGAACCTTCTCAGACACTTTGTTGCCAAAAGCGGGATCAAGGTGGATATGGACCGAGTTCAGAATATTACAGAAAATCCGTCACCAAGCCAACAAGAAAGCCATGCAATCGTTCTTGGGCAAGATAAACTTCCTCCAGAAGTTCATCTCGGATTATCCGCAGATATTGTAGGACATGATTAAGAAAGATGCGGTCTACAGCTGTGGCAAGAGGGAAAAGTATGCATTCGACTAGACCAAGCAGACAATACCAGAAGTGCCTGCACTCTACAACCCAGACTTCAAGAAGGATTTCCTGCTATACACCTTCACCTCCGACAATTCGCTCGTTGGAGTACTCACTCATAAGGAGGATATGAACATTTAACATCCCATCTCCTTCATGAACGCAAGCATGCAGGGACTAGAACTCAACTACCCTGCTGTTGAAAAGAAAGAATATGTAGTTTACAAGGAGATGAAACACATTAGGCCCTAGTTGTTGAAGAACTGTTGCATAGTCTACGTCCCTCACCCAATAGTCCGCACATTGCTTGTACAATAGGAACTGGGTGAACAATGTGTGAACTAGATGACAAGCTTGCAAGACTATGATCTTGAAATAAAGAAAATTCACACGATCAAATGATGTGGGCTCTGGAAAGTTGCAGCTAAAGCAGTACACACCTCATAGAATGAAGAAGAGCTCGCTGACTGGGAGCAAGAAGTTGAGATGTATGATATAAGGCGAGAAACACCCACTGAAGATAGAACCTCTTGGTACACAGATTTGCACCAGTACCTTGAGCACGACACCATACCCTCTCACTTTTCTTGTAGACAGAAGAGGGCATTTCACCTCAAAGCTTTAACATATCAGTCAGTGCACAAAGTGCTTTACAGGAAGCATAACAACAAAGTTCTGCTTAGGTGCTTGGAGGCACATGAATTAGAGAAGGTGTTACAAGATTTACATGATAGACCTGTCGAGGGTAAATTTGTGGGAAATACCATGGCACACAAAGTTATGTGAGCAGTTTCTACTAGCCCATGTTATTTAAGGATGCAGATGCTTATGCTTGCAAGTGCCCAGTCTATCAACGATGTGCTGACAGAACACGAAGATCAGCAACCCCACTGCAGTGACTGAACCATTCCAACAATGGGGCCTAGACATCATTGTGGAGATTTTCCCACTTTCATCAAAACAACACCGCTACATTCTAACAGCAGCATATTACTTCACGCAGTGGGTAGAAGCAGTTCTGCTCAAACAAGTGAATGACCAAGAGGTCATTAACTTCCTCTAGCAAAACATCATCTCACGCTTCGACATTTCAGTATCACTTGTTTTTGATAATGCAACATAATTTTTGTCTTTAAAACTTTATGATTTTGCATTACAAAATGGTATTGTGCTAAAACACTCATCCAACTACTATCCGCAAGGAAACGGTCTAGCAGAATCAATGAATAAAAGCCTCATCTGCATAATAAAAAACAATGTTTTCTCTGAGCAGTGCAACTGGCATACCACTCTGAAAAATGCACTATGGGATGACCGTGTAACCGAAACCTTCTCTGAATACGTCACCGTACTTCCTGGTCTATGGTAAAGAAGGCATCCTTCCAGCTAATATCTACTTGCCTACACTTCAGCTATCCAAAGAATCCCAGCGCAAGCCTTTCTAGCTAATTTAGCGTAGGATGGATACACTCCACAAGCTTTAGGAAGAAGGGATGAAAGAAAAAGAAAAATTTACACTCCACCAGAACCATATCAAGAGATGGTTCGATAAGAAGTCTACAGGGAAAGCTAACTTTGATGTTGGTGACTTGGTTCTGTAATGGGATGAGTCCCATGAAGAAAAAGGCAAACTTGTTAAGCATGCCAGCATGCAAGCAAGGAGAAATGTGAAAACACAAAATCAAGCGACCCTAACGACCATCGAATACTCTATGCACTTTGCCATGCAGAGGTGAAACTGTGACACACCATGAGGACATCCATCACCCAGCAACACTACAGCTCGACATGCACACCGACAGGAGCACGAATGCACCAGCACTATCATGTCAAGTTTGGTCATGAGTCATGTCATCCACATCTCTATTGTGGGCAATACTATCAATCATGTAATGTAACGTGGAAGTCCAAGAGACCCACTTTTCATAATAAGATTCACGTAAAGTTGAAAGATCATGGAAGTCAAATATTCATGAGGGTATTCGAACAACCATAAGGGTCAATTTCACCGTTGGCTATAAATACCCCCTCATTTGTACATGTAAAGGATGTTTCACGTTGACTCTTCCCACATAGCCTTGAGAGCCTATAATATTTTCTTTTAGGAGTAAGTAGTGGCTCCAATGCCTCGCCCACGGGCTTAGTGATGTATGGTGTAATGATGTGTCTTAGAACTTTTGCTTAATTCAAAAGCCTGCTAATAGGCCAAAACGTTTTCACACATGTATTGTAATTGTTGTAAGACAGATCTTGAACACTTGTAATGCATGTTGCTTTAACCTGGGTTTAACACTTGAACTCATTCAATTGTTGTAGTACATATATATTAATGAAACTATGTTGTCCTGCCCATGTTGGTTACCTCCCCGGACAACAGAAAGACCTTTCATGTAAACTTACTATAACAATCGTCGCAATCGCATGGAATCCTCCACTGTGTGTTGTACGTTTTATCATTCCTTATGTTGTGACTGCCGCATCCATGTGGACTGCTCTTCTAGAAGCTGTGGACGTCCTGTTGTGTTGTGTGTTCTTGACAGAGTTGGGGCTTCCTCCCATCCGACTTGGGACTCACTCCCACATTGTCCATCTATAGTGAAAGAATCATTGACACAAGTAACACTAGCAATCACCAGGCACATGAACCTCACTACTCAAAGATAAAGCATACCACTCTCCTATCCTGACAAGCAAGTGCTGAGGCAAATCTTTAAGGTAATGGAAAACAAGTCATCATACCAGATGTGAATCCCACACCAAATGGTGTGAGGTCTGTTGTCACTCAGGTTGTCCCTAGGCTCCTGATAGGGATACGGCCGAGGTAACCACAAACCAATCTTCTAATTGCAGGTTCTAGCCCACCTGCAATCAGAGAGGGCTCTCTCCTTTTGATTCAACCTTAGTTGATGATTTTAGGCTAGCTTTCTGACTTCAAGGGAGTGTTGATTGCGATTGGGAAGAAGGTAGGATTCTCGAACAAAGAGGCATGGTAAGGTGTGATAAGTTTCGAACCATTGGGCATGGAGTCACAGATTGAGGCATGCGAGCGTTTTCTTGGTCACAAGGGGATACAGAGCGGGATAGCCATACAGGATACAATTCTCGGTCTGCTGAAAGTACGGAATGAACATCAGGGATGAAATGCAAAGGAGAATCATTTCATCATGATGACAAAGAGGAGAAGTGGATGAGTGGGATCCCGGAGCAGTTAAGAATTCCTAAGACATGCACTCATATGTGAAAGAAACAGTGTAAACCAAATCATTTAAGAATACAAGCTCATAACTGTCTCTGAAGAAAACATTGAAAAATGCAGAAATTGAACTTAAGGTGTATTGAAACAAATCTTAAGCTATTCTTTCTTCCTGCGATTTAGAAAGGCAGAAGAGGTGGTAAAAAAACATAAAATTAAACAGAGGAGAGGAACACTTATTGGATCATGTAGAAGCACAGGAATTCCGTGATCATTCCTTGGCCAAGAGAAAACATCAAGTAGTTTCGCAATCCATGCTTTCAACAATATTTGATTATGGAAATTATGACAGTTACAGTGCGAGTCTCTGCTCAGAGAAAATGTTGGAAAGAAGACTGACCAACAACTACTACCAACCCACCCACCCCTCACAACAGTGCTTAGGGTGGTATTTATAACCAAAATATCGGAAAGATATCATTACAAATGACCTTGACAGGTCTTCTTAGAACTCTTCAAAAATCTAAATGCTGCTGGAATTAAATGCATGTAAATCTTTTTGGCTGCACTGGGGGGCAGCTGGATCGGAACAGGTGACGAGGTGGCCCTTGGGGACCAGATGCGGTGCTGCTGAATGATTGTGCTTTGGGGATGCAGTTCGGTTTTGGTGTGAATTGAATGTGCAATAATTATGATTTGAGAGCTTCAAGTAGTTTCTCTCTTCTTCTATGAATCTGTTGGAAGATATTCAATTTTCTCTTGCTCCGGGCCGCTGCTCAAAATATTCGCTGATACACTTTTCCGCTACATTGATGGCTTCCGCCGTCGACTGATACTCTTTGACACACTCGATGCCTGCTGATTTGATCTGATACACTTTAAACTCTGTGATTGATCTGCTGATGTCTTCAAACTAGATCCTTTGGAACAATCAGGCGATTTTCGGGCTCTTTCGGCGCGCAATGGGCTCAGCAATAAGAAGATTCCCTGAAGATTCCTCGAAATGGCCTATTTCTCGTAGCAATGCGCGATTAGCGCGAAGCGCTAATCGCGCATCGGAAATTGCCTCCGTTTCTTGATCTGGAGCTCCGAAGTGCGATTTTTCTTCCTGCGCGAAGCTTTTTTCAGCTTTCTGGCTGCTGCCGTAAGCATGGCATCGGCTGTATGGTGGATGACGTCAGATGTGGGTCCCTGGTACAGAGCGACGTGGTGGGATACTGGATGTACTGTGGTGAAGAGACTCCGATGCGATATCGCGATATCGCGTCGGCGGGGAACGAGGGGGGAATTGGTTTGGAGACTTGGCGCTTGCGACTGCCGATCGGCGATATCGCAGTATCACATCGGCGGAGATGGAGAGGTGAATGGATTGGACACTCGGCGTTTGTGATCGCCGATCGCCGATATCGCAATATCGCATCGGCGGGGAACGGATGGGTGATGATTTGCATGAAGATGAGAGTGCGAGGTTGCGATGCGAAACAACTTTGAGGAGGAAAGAGCAAATAAGTGGGTGTGAAGGGTACTTGAGGTTTTGGAATGGGTCCGATTACCTCGGAGGGATTTTATACTTTGGAAGGAGTCCATCGTATCTGGAAGGTGGTTTTGGAGGTCAAGGGTTCTTGCTTAGTTTTTGATAAACTGAACAATTCCCGGGAGTTCTTATGGTTATTTTTCAACCAGGGGGAAGGATATTACATAGGGGGATTTTACTTAATATTAATAAGGGGACGGGAAGAATAGGGAGCTAAATAATAATATTAGTGGTCAATATGGAGATGGTAAGAAAGCGCTAAGTTCAGGAGAGCTTAGGCTGTTACAAGGGGGTAGGACCATATTTCGGGAGAAAATATGGAACAACTTTGAGTAAAGCAGATCTTTACTCAAGCCAGAATTGTGAAGATGATGGAACTTAAGAGGTGTCAAGCAGATCTTGACCTCTTTTGGGGAAGTTAGTTAATGATTGGGGAAAACGGAGAAGGGGAGTCAGTTATGCCTCTTTTGAGCTTTTTTGCTTACAAATCTTTGCTGATTATGTTCTGCATGATATGATACCTGAAAACCTGGAACTATTCAGCAATTCAACAACCTCAGAACTACCTACCCAGCCTACTTGCCTAGCATTTTTTCTTCTTTTGTTTGGGGGTGCACTTAGACTTGCAAACCTGTCATTCATTTTTCTTTTGATGCTTTCCTATCTACATACTACCCTTATTTCTTCCGGAGCTCAGATTAAGCTGTTGGGCTCCTCTGCTTCTTTACCTATCTAAGGATCTACCAAGATTAAACTGTTTGGACAGATTTACAATCTCTATATTCTAAAACATGAAATTTAAACCCAGGGAGACCAAGATTAAACTGTTTGGACCTCCCTTTAACTAAAAGTAGCGATACTAGGATAACTTTACAAAATTTGAAGGCAATTGAATGAACTTGATGTAGCCTTCTTCATTTGGAGACTGTTTGAGCAAATATGGAGCATTGCAGCAAGCAAAGTACGACATATTTGGCCTGTGAAATGCCAATCATAAAAAATGAATACCTGCTGCAGTAGGAGCTAACAGTGGCTCCACTCGGGGATGGCTTCTCCTTGCGAGAAGTCAAGAACAGTAGGCCAGAATGCCTTGGTTTTTTAGTTTCTTGCTGTCTTCTGCAAAACTTATTTACTCTGACCGCTTTATTCCTTCTACCTACCTATCCTAACCAGCAGCTGCTTTGCCGTTAGGTAAAATCAAACAACCAGTGTAGCCATTTAAGCAACTGTGAAACGAGATAAACTTGCTGACTGATCGTTTCTGAACGCAAAAGCATCATCCAGGCATGTTCCTTTACAACCAAAATTGTGGCCTCCATCACTTGCTGCTAAAGCATACGGTCTTCACTGAGAAAACATGTTAACAAAATTTTGTTAAGCCAAAGTTCCATGTAATCTGCGATTGGATCGATGAACTTACCCTGTGAGAGAACTTCTTCTGCTTCTTCTGAATCTTCAATAGAATCGTGCAGAGTTTGTGAATCAGCAGGTAGTGGCATCTTCTCTTGAGTTTAGGACGGGAGACTTTGACATGATTTAGGATCCTTCAGGTCGAGAGGAGCAGCTGCATCTTCGGTAATGAGCCTCGCAGATGATCCTTCTGTCTTTCCCTTGGAACCCAGATCACACAGAATCCGCAGGTCCTCAGGCAACAGTGTTCCCTCTTGAATAGGGGCATGGAGGCTTTGGCATGATTCCAGGTTCTTTGGGATGGAAGGATCAGCTACATCTTCGGTAATGACCCTAGCTGATGATCCTTTTGTCTTTCCCTTGGAACCCAGATCATACTCAAATTGTAATTCAGGAGACAACACTATTTCCTTGTGAACTGGAGGAGGCAGATTTTGGTAAAACTCCTGAGGGTTGCAGAAAACATAAGACTGTCTTTGAGCTCCTAAGAGTTCAATTTCATTCTCATATTTTTCCACAACAAACTCAAGGAACAGTTTATTCCGGCCTCCTGGTATTTTTGACAATACCGCTCTGAAAAATTTGTCATTAAGCTCAAACTCTAATAAACTTTCTCTGCATTTTTCTAAAGCTTCTTCTATCGGAAGTTCCTCCCAGGATTTGGTCATTATCTCTTATTGTTAATACATGGGGTACTTGGCTGCAACATTTGGTTCGTTCCTCAGTGGAGCCTTTGATTGAAATTAAAGTGGAGTTGCCAGGTGGATGTATAGACTCTGAAGTGCCTGATCTCTGTCCACCATCAAAGATCAGAACTAAGCGCGACAAGCTTTGAAAAATAGGAGCACTTCCTCCAGTGGGGTTTAAAGATGAACAGAGCGCTTGAATCCCCAATGGAGTGCACAGATACAGGTCGACCGAGGCTTTTACAAGTCGGTTTCTTCCACTGTAGAGCTGCAGAGTGGTTGCATTGATTTATCTGAGGAGGTCCCCAGTGGAGTCGCCATTATGTTATCACTCAGGTTGTCCCTAGGCTCCTAATAGGGATACGGCCGAGGTAACCACAAACCAATCTTCTGATTGCAGGTTCTATCCCACCTGCAATCGGAGAGGGCTCTCTCCTTTTGATTCAACCTCAGTTGATGATTTTAGGCTAGCTTTCTGACTTCAAGGGAATGTTGAGTGTGATTGGAAAGAAGGTAGGATTCTTGAACAAAGAGGCACAGTAAGGTGTGATAAGTTTCGAACCATTGGGCATGGAGTCACAGATTGAGGCATGCGAGCGTTTTCTTGGTCACAAGGGGATACGGAGCGAGATAGACACACAGGATACAATTCTCTGTCTGCTGAAAGTACGGAGTGAACATCAGGGATGAAAGGCAAAGGAGAATCATTTCATCATGCTGACAAAGAGGAGAAGTGGATGAGTGGGATCTCAGAGCAGTTAAGAATTCCTAAGACATGCACTCATATGTGAAGAAACAACGTAAACCAGATCATTTAAGAATACAAGCTCATAACTGTTTCAGCAGAAAACATCGAAAAGTGCAGGAATTGAACTTAAGGTGTAACAAAACAAATCTTAAGCTATTCTTTTTTCCAGCAGCTTAGAAAGGCGGAAAGATGATAAAAACATAAAATAAACAGGGAGGAAGAACACTTATTGGATCATGCAGAGACACAGGAATTCCGTGATCATTCCTTGGCCAAGAGAAAACAGCAAGTTGTTTCGTAATCCATGCTTTCAGCAATCTTTGATTATGACAAATATGACAGTTACAGTGCGAGTCTTTACTCAGAGAAAATTGTTGGAGCTAACCAACAACTACTACTACCAACCAACCAACCCTTTACAATATCGCTTCGGGTGGTATTTATAAACAAAATATTAGGAAGACATCATTACAAGTGACCGCGACAGGTCTGCTTAGAACTCTTCAAAATCTAAATGCTTGCTGGAAATAAATGCAAGTAAATCTTTTTCGCTGTGCTGGGGGCAGCTGAATCGGAACAGGTGACGAGGTGGCCCTTGGGGACCAGATGCATTGCTGCTGAAGTGAATGTGCTTTGGGGCTGCAGTTTAGCTTTGGTGCGAATTGAATGTGCAATTATTATGATTTGAGAGCTTCAAGTGATTTTGCTCTCCTCCTATGGATCTGCTGGAAGATATTTTCTCTTGCTTCGGGCCGCTGCTCAAGATATTATCTGATACACTTTGCCGCTACATTGATGATTTCCGTCGTCGACTGATACTCTTTGACACGCTTGAAGCATGCTGATTTGATCTAATACACTTTGAACTCTGTGAATGATCTGTTGTTGTCTTTAAATCAGATCCTTTGGCACGATTGGGCGATTTCAGGCTTTTTCGGTGGGCAGTGGGCTCGACAATTAGAAGATTCCCTGAAGATTCCTCGAAATGGCCTATTTCCCGTAGCGATGCGCGCTTCGCACTATTCACGCATCGAAAACTGCCTCTGTTTCTTGATCTGGAGCTCCGAAGTGTGACTTTTCTTCTTGCGCGAAGCTTTTTCGGCTTTTCTGGCTGCTGACGTAAGAACTGCGTCGGTTGTATGACAGATGACGTCATCAGTGGGTCCCTGGTACAGCACGACATGGTGGGGTACTGGTGGACTATTGTGAAGAGACTCCGATGAGATATAGCGATATCGCGTCGGAGGGAAAGAGGGGGATTATTGGGTTGGGCGTGTGGTGCTTGCGATTGCTGATATGTGATATCGTGATATCGCATCGAGGGAGACAGAGGGGTGAACGGATTGGACACTCGGTGTTTGCGATCGCCGATCACCGATTTCGCAATGTCGCATCGGCGGGGAACGGGTGGGCAATGTTTTGCATGAAAGTGAGATGGCGAGGTTGCGATGCGAAAACGGCTTTAAAGGGGGAAAACGGGAAGTAAGTGGGTGTGAAGGGCCTTTGAAGTTTCAGAAGGGATCTGACTACTTCGGTGGAGTTTTATACTTAGGAAGGAGTCCATAGTATGTGGAAGGTGGTTTCAGAGGTTGGGTTCTTGCTTAGTTTCCGATAAACTAAGCAATTCCGGAGACTTGCTATGGTTATTTCCCAACCAGGGGGAGGGAATATTACATAGGGGAATTTGCTTAATATTAATACGGGGACGGGGAACATAGGGAGCTACATAATAATGTTAGTGGTTAACATGGAGATGATAAGAAAGCGCTAAGTTCGGGGGGAACTTAGGCTGTTGCAGGGGGTAGGACCATACTTCGGGAGAAGATATAGAACAACTTTGAGCAAAGCAAATCTTTACTCAACCAGAGTGATGAAGATGATGAACTAGAGGTGTCAAGCAGATCTTGACCTCTTTTTGGGGATGTTAGTTAATGATTGGGGAAAAGCAGCGAAGGGGAGTTAGTTATACCTCATTTGAACCTTTTGCTTACAAAACTTTGCTGATTATGTTCTGCATGATAGGATACCTGCAAACTTGGAACTTGTCAGCAATTCAATAGCCTCAGAACTACCTACCTAGCCTACTTCCTAGCATTTTTTCTTCTTTTTCTTGGGGGTGCACTTAGACTTGCAAACCCATCATACATTTTTCTTTTGATATCTTCCTATCTACATGCTACCCTTATTTCTTCCAGAGCCCAGATTAAACTGTTGGACTCTTCTGTTTCTCTACCTATCTAAGAGTATGCCAAGATTAAACTGTTTGGACAGACTTATAGTCTCTATATTCTAAAACATGAAATTTAAACCTTGGGAGACCAAGATTAAACTGTTTGGACCTCCCTTTAACTGAAAGTAGCGATACCAGGAAAACTTTTGCAAAATTTGAAGGCAATTGAATGGATCTTGAAGGAGCCTTCTTCATTTGGAGACTGTTTGAGCAAATATGGAGCATTGCAGCAAGCAAAGTACGACATATTTGGCCTGTGAAATGCCAATCATGAAAAATGAATACCTGCTATAGCAGGAGCTAACAGTGGCTCCACTCGGGGATGGCTTCTCCTTGCGGGAAGTCAAGAACAGCAGGCCAGAACGCCTTGATTTTAAGTTTCTTGCTATCCTCTGCAAAACTTTATTTCCTTCGGCCGCTTTATTTCTCCTACCTACCCTAACCAACAACTGCTTTGCTGTTAGGTAAAATCAAATAAGCAATGCAGCCATTTAAGCAACTGTGAAACAAGATAATCTTGCTGACTGATTGTTTCTGAATGCAAAAGCATCATCCGAGCATATGCTTTTACAACCAAAATTGTGGCCTCCATCATTTGGCGTTGAAGCTTACGGTCTTCACTGAGGAAAGATGTTAGCAAAATTTTGTTAAGCCAAAGTTCCATGTAATATGCGATTGGATCAATGAACTTACCCTGTGAGAGAACTTCCTCTGCTTCATTGGAATCTTCAGTAGAATCATGCAGAGTCTGTGAATCAGCAGGTGGCGGCATCTTCTCCTGAGTTGAGGACGGGATACTTCGGCATGATTTAGGATCTTCCGGGTCGAGGGGAGCAGCTGCATCTTCGGTAATGAGCCTAGCAGATGATCCTTCTGTCTTTCCCTTGGATCCCAGATCACACAGAATCCTCAGGTCCTCAGGAAAATGTGTTCCCTCTTGAATATGGGCATGTAAGCTCAAGCATGATTATGGGTTCTTTGGGCTGGAAGGATCAGTTACATCGTCGGTAATGACCCTAGCTATTGATCCTTCTGTCTTTCCCTTGGAAACCAGATCATACTCAAACTGTAATTCAGGAGACAACACTATTTCCCGCTGAGCTGGAGGAGGAATATTTTGGCAAAACTCTTGAGGGTTGCGAAAATTATAAGCCTGAATTTGAGCTCCCAAGAGTTCAATTTCATTCTCATATTTTTGCACAACAAACTCAAGGAACAATTTATTCTGGCTGCCAGGTATTGTTGACAATACCTTTCTGAAAAATCTATAATCAAGCTCAAATTCTGATAAACTTTCTCTGCATTTTTCTAAAGCTTCTTCTATTGGAAGTTCTTCCCAAGATTCGGTCATTCTCTTTTGTTGTTAATACACGGGGCACTTGGCTGTAACATTTGGTTCGTTCCTCAGTGGAGCCTTTGATTGAAATTGAAGTGGAGTCGCCAGGTGGATGTCTAGATTTTGAAGTGCTTGATCTCTATCCACCGCCAAAGATCAGAACTAAACATGACAAGCTTTCAAAAATAGGAGCACTTCCTCCATTGGGGTTTAAAGATGAACCATGTGCTTGAATCCCCAATGGTGTGCGTAGATACAAGTCGACCGAGACTTTTACAAGTCGGTTTCTTCCACTGTAGAGCTGCAGATTGATTGCATTGATTTATCTAAGGAGGTCCCCAGCGGAATCACCATTATGTTATCACTCAGGTTGTCCCTAGGCTCCTATTAGGGATACGGCCAAGGTAACCACAAACCAATCTTCCGATTGCAGGTTCTAGCCCACCTGCAATCGGAGAGGGATCTCTCCTTTAGATTCAACCTCAGTTGATCTGGATTCAACCTTAGTTGATGATTTTAGGCTAGCTTTCTGACTTCAAGGGAATGTTGACTGTGGTTGGGAGGAAGGTAGGATTCTTGAGTAAAGAGGCATAGTAAAGTGTTATAAGTTTTGAACCATTGGGCATGGAGTCACAGATTGAGGCATGCGAGCATTTTCTTGGTCACAAGGGGATATGGAGCGGGATAGCCACGCAGGATACAATATTCAAGCTGCTGAAAGTACGGAATGAACATCAGGGATGAAAGGCAAAAGAGAATCATTTCATCATGCTGACAAAGGGGAGAAATGGATGAGTGGGATCCCGGAGTAGTTAAGAATTCCAAAGAAATGCACCCACATACAAAAGAAACAGGGTAAACTAGAGCAGTTAAGAATTCTAGCTCATGACCGTTTCAGAAGAAAACATCGAAAAGTACAGAAATTGAACTTAAGGTGTACTTAAACAAATCTTAAGCTATTCTTTTTTCCTGCAACTTAGAATGGCGGAAAGATGATAAAACATAAGATAAACAGGGAGGAAGAACACTTATTGGATCATGCAGAGACACAGGAACTCCGTGATCATTCCTTGGCCAAGAGAAACTAGCAAGTTGTTTCGCAATCCATGCCTTCAGCAATCTTTGATTATGAAAAATATGACAATTACAGTGCGAGTCTTTACTCAGAGAAAATTGCTGGAAAATAAACTGACCAACAACTACTACTACCAACCAACCAACCCCTTACAATATCGCTTCGGGTGGTATTTATAAACAAAATATCAGGAAGACATCATTACAAGTGACCGTAACAGGTCTTCTTAGAACTCTTCAAAATCTAAATGCTTGCTGGAAATAAATGCAAGTAAATCATTTTGGCTGTGCTGGGGGCAGCTGAATCGGAACAGGTAACGAGGTGGCCCTTGGGGACCAGATGCGTTGTTGTTGAAGTGAATGTGCTTTGGGGCTGCAGTTCGGCTTTGGTGCGAATTGAATGTGCAATTATTATGATTTGAGAGCATCAAGTGATTTTGCTCTCCTCCTATGGATCTGCTGAAAGATATTCAATTTCTCTTACTTTGGGCCGCTGCTCAAGATATTCTCTGATACACTTTGCCGCTACATTGATGATTTCCGCCATCGACTGATACTCTTTGACACGCTTGAAGCCTGCTGATTTGATCTGATACACTTTGAACTCTGTGAATGATCTGCTGCTGTCTTTAAACCGGATCCTTTGGCACGATTTGGCGATTTCGGGCTTTTTCGGTGCGCAGTGGGCTCGGCAATCAGAAGATTCCTCGAAATGGCCTATTTCCCGTAGAGATGCGTGAATAGCGCTTCGCGCTATTTGCGCATCGAAAACTGCCTCTGTTTCTTGATCTGGAGCTCCGAAGTGCGACTTTTCTCCTTGCGCGAAGCTTTTTCGGCTTTTTTGGCTGCTGACGTAAGCACTGCGTCGGCTGTACGGTGGATGACGTCACCAGTGGGTCCATGGTACAGCACGACGTGGTGGGGTACTGGTAGACTGTGGTGAAGAGATTCCGATGCGATATAGCGATATCGCGTCGGTGGGAAAGAGGGGGATCATTGGGTTGGGCGTGTGGTGCTTGTGATTGCCGATATGCGATATCGCGATATCGCATCGGGGGAGACGGAGGGGTGAACGAATTGGACATTCGGCGCTTGCGATCGCCGATCGCTGATTTCATGATATCGCATCGGCGGGGAACGGATGGGCAATGTTTTGCATGAAAGTGAGATGGCGAGGTTGCGATGCGAAAATGGATTTGAAGGGGGAAAAAGGTAAGTAAGTGGGTGTGAAGGGCCTTTGAAGTTTCGGAAGGGGTCCGACTACTTCGGGAAGTCTTATACTTAGGAAGGAGTCCATAGTATGTGGAAGGTGGTTTCAGAGGTTGGGGTCTTGCTTAGTTTCTGATAAACTAAGCAATTCCCGGGGCTTGCTATGGTTATTTTTCAACCAGGGGGAGGGAATATTACATAGGGGAATTTACTTAATATTAATACGGGGACGGGGAACATAGCGAGCTATATAATAATGTTAGTGGTTAACATGGAGATGATAAGAAAGAGCTAAGTTCGGGGGAACTTAGGCTATTGCGGGGGGGTAGGACCATACTTCGGGAGAAGATATGGGACAACTTTGAGCAAAGCAGATCTTTACTCAACCAGAGTGATGAAGATGATGAACTAAAGAGTTGTCAAGCAGATCTTGACCTCTTTTTGGGGATGTTAGTTAATGATTGGGGGAAAGCAGAGAAGGGGAGTTAGTTCTACCTCATTTGAACCTTTTGCTTACAAATCTTTGCTGATTATGTTCTGCATGATATGATACCTACAAACTTGGAACTTGTCAGCAATTCAACAGCCTCAGAACTACCTACCCAACCTACTTCCTAGCATTTTTTCTTCTTTTGCTTGGGGGTGCACTTAGACTTGCAAACCCATCATACATTTTTCTTTTGATGCTTCCTATCTACATACTACCCTTATTTCTTCCAGAGCCCAGATTAAACTATTGGACTCTCTTGTTTCTCTACCTATCTAAGAGTCTGCCAAGATTAAACTGTTTGGACAGACTTACAATCTCTATATTCTAAAACATGAAATTTAAACCTAGGGAGACCAAGATTAAACTGTTTTGACCTCCGTTTAACTACAGTAGCAATACCAGGAAAACTTTTACAAAATTTGAAGGCAATTGAATGAATCTTGAAGTAGCCCTCTTCATTTGGAGACTGTTTGAGCAAATATGGAGCATTGCAGCAAGCAAAGTACGACATATTTGGCCTGTGAAATGCCAATCATGAAAAATGAATACCTGCTGCAGCAGGAGCTAACACTCCTTGTTGGGTTCTGACTCAGAGTTAGAACATGCATCTGATTATGAAACCTTTAGCTCAACCACTAGTGATTGCTTGGCTCGACACTCACTTGTGTTGTGAGTGGAGCTCTTATGGAACTCACACCATTTTCCGTGTCCTTTTTTGGCTTTACAACACTGTTCTTTGCTTACAGCTTTGGCAAGTTGTCTGGGGCTACCCCGCCTTTGATTTGTCCTTTTTTCTACGGTTTGGGGGAACCTTTTTCTTGCTTCAAATTTGCAAATCCAAAGTCTCGTTTCTTCTGTTTAAACTTTTCTCGACTTTGATGGCATATCGGTATGCCCCATCGAGCGAGGAGATGTTCAGGAAATCTATTTCTTCCTGGATGTGCTTGTGTAGGTAGCCACCGTATTTGAGTATCAAATGTTGTTCTAAATCCATGATACCCAACTTTGTGTGAAGGGTATGGAAAAAATTGGTAAACTCCGGCACGTCTTGGTCCCTTCCCTCCCGCATCGTGGTCCAATTTATGTGTTGATCCTCATAACTTCCGACAGGGTAGTACTGCTCCTTGATGGCATCCCAGAATGAATTCCAGGTGGGTGTGACTGAAAATAGTGAGCCAGTATTTTCATCTTTCTGCTCGCAGTAGGTTTCCCACCAGTCCTTGACATGGGGGGCTGCTTTGAGAAGAGCAAAAACAATCTTTTCCTGACTTGAAAATTCATGAACAAAAAAAACCCTCTAGCAGATTTAACCATTTATCTATGGCATCTGCATCTATCTGACCCTCGAATATGGCGATTTCAAAATTAACTTGTACCTTAAAGGGTGTGGCATTTCTAGAGTAGCTGCTAGAAGTCGATGCATCGCCTCTCGGTAGTCGCTGAAGGATCTGCGCATAGTTGTCCATCATTGCGTTCCTTTGTCGCTCGAGGGCTTCTTCGAGCATGATTTTGATAGGATCTCCTACCCCCTCATCGTTTTTCTCATCCACCATGGGAGGCCATCGGGATTTGCGAGGTTGGTCTCACAAAGGTTCGACCAATTCAAGCCCTAACTCCTTATATCCCGACCTCATTGAGGACATGCAAAGAAAAATAGAGAAAAAGCAGACCGCTCTGATACTATTGATCCGGATTTAAATAGGAATGCAACAAATTACAGATATAACCATAAATATAGAGATGCAGTGGAAATAATACTTCATTTCATTACTGTAAAATACTGAAATATGCTTACAAATAGAAATGGAAAGAAATTAGCTAGAGCAATGGTAGCTTATCTCTGAGAAGAGATGTGGCAGATACATGCCTCTGAACTATGTTACAACGAGGCTCGAAGGCCTATTTATTGTTGAGAAACATTGGAAAATCCTAAACATCCAAAAAACTAACCCTAGAATATGAAACGCCAAACTGTGGGCCGTGTTTGGGTAAATTGGTACATCAACTTCCCGGGCTCGTAACTTTGGCATACGATCTTCGTTTGACATGCACAATATCTTGTTAGAAATATCTATCCGAGAAATACAACTTTGGAAAGAGAAACATCGGTCCGTGGACCCATGTTGCTCTCAGTTTTCCAAAAAAACATTGTTTAGGGCCTCAAAATGGCTCCGGAAGTTCAAGACCCGAAAAACTGCTAAAAATAGTAAATTGTGCTACAATTAAGGAAACTGAAAAGCTGAAAGAAATAATGGTGGGGGTCCAAGTGGACTTGGTGGGTGGCCACCAATATCCACCTGGATCAAGAAGCCAAATACAAATATGCATGCCAAATATTAGCCTCACAAAATTTGGAGAAGGAAGGAGCACCAAAACACCCCCACTAAAAATTGTGGCCTTCATGTGTTGAGAAATTTAGGGCATAGAAATTAGGTGATTTTTCTTCTATTGATAATTTCATGTGTGTTTTTTACTTCTTGGATTAGGATGTTTTTTTACTTATGTTATTATAGTGTTATTCTTCATCAAACAACTAGCAATGCATAAGGCATAAAGAGACAAGAGACACAGAATATAGGCTATTAGTCAGGGCCAAAACCTCTCCCACTTGAGAGGAAAACCCAAAAAAAAATATTCTTCTTATAAAGACTTCAATTGATGAATACCAAGACTAAAACCCTTGACCTATTTTCCACTCCAAGACCAAGACACAAAGGTTCCTTGATGAGACCCTTAAATATAGTCAACCTTCTACTTCTTCTTCCTTCTCGGCTACCCCTCAACTTTGGCCTACTTCTGCTTTATACACGTATCTTATTTCAGCCCTAATTGCAGCATGTGAGAAGTATGATGACAAACTTCTACACCTTGTCACTACTTGTCTTGGAGGGGAGACTCTCTCATATACTTTGGCTTGATGAATTCAGCTTCTCAAGTGACCTTACCAACATTGGATCCTCCAACAATATTTTTAGCTTATTCTACAACAAATGTTGCCTCCTTACTTCGCACATGTGACAAGATAGAGCCCAAAACATATTTGAAATAGTTTGATCTTCTTCTTCTTTCACGTGTTGGTTATTAGGCTTCTTTCCTTGACCCTTTTCACATTCTTCTATTCGTAGATCATGACTGAAAAATGCTTTCTCTAAAATGAGGCTGAGTGGCCTATTTATAGTTGTTTCCCATGATAATAAGCCAAGTTAACAGTAAGCTAGGCTGACATGTCACTTGGAGAGGTATTATTATTCTTCTTGAAGACAACTTAGAGGTCGCTTTGCATGGTCTTAGAGGGCCTTCTTATACATGTAATGACACATACAAAAATGTAACATGCCCAAGAAGGGTCCTTTATACATGAACTTGACTCAATTTGACTTTTATGACTAGATGTCAAAACATAAAGGTTCTCAAAGGGAACCTTAACTAAAATAAATTCCTTGATCATGAAACCCATGAATCAAGTACTACAAAAATAATTTTATTTTCTTCTTTTCATCAATTACATAAAATCACAATTACACATGTCATTATGAAGACCGAACCTAGTTACATTTTTCAACAACATGGTCTTGGCGGGAGAATATGGTTGCATTAGTATTGCATGCGAATCATTAAAAGTGTTGCAACATTGGAAAGTTGGATGAGGATTATGATGCATGTTTTTATAGTCTAATAGTTGTTGTTGCAGGAGATTATTTAGAGATGCCACATGTGCAGGGGGAGCATCTTACATGCTTTCATTTCCTAGCAGTTTATTGATGGCATCATGGTCCATGAGATTGTTTGGAGGAGGTTGCTATGCTTTTCATGATTATCTAATTATCCATCATTGGCCATTGCAGGAGCTATTAGAGGTTGAGGAGAACATCCTTGATTTTATATGCCACATATGAATTGCATGTAGTTTATTATTTTTAGATTGATGGTGTTTATGCTTCATATGCATGTTTATGGATTTTCCACTGTTGTTGGTTCTTGTCACATGTGATGTGACATTATTACCATTAGATATTATTTCCTTGGTGACCATGTATTCTTTGCTATTATTGAGGATATTGTTGGTTACTTGGTCTATGTTGCATTTAGTAGATCTATGTATGGCTCAATTTGAAGATGATTAGTTGCTTCTTAATTGTTGGCATTATGCATATATGGTTTGATGATTATCAGTGATATGATATGTTGATACTAGTTGGATGAGTTGTTGATTAGATTTATTATTTCATGGATTGATGGTGTGAGATGTGTAGATTTGATTCCTGCTACTTTGAGTCGATGATTGTTGCTACAAACAATGCACATGTTTTTGACATGTTTATTACTACTATCATGTGCATGATGAGAGATGATGGTCATATGTTGTTGCTGTAAATTCATGACCTATATTTATGCTGCTACTACATATTGGATTTTTATGTGGCACAGTTGATGTCATTGATATATTTGATTATTGCTCAATATTTCATATCTCATGATGATCAGTTATTGTTGTTGTCAGTTCATTTGTTGCTAGATGACGACTCTATCTTATGCTCTCGGATGGTTGTATGCATGATGTGATTTATATATTGTTAATCATTCATCATATTGTTGATTGGCCAATTGTTTGTAGTGTTGTTCAAGGAGCACATTTGAGTATGTCTTGGGGAGTGGCATAATATTGGTCATGTATAACCACATGCTTCATATTGTATTTTATCAATTTTAGTCATGTATATTGTCTATGAATCCATGTAATCAAGTGTTCACGTTATTAGTTTATCATGTTGTAATGAGTTGGATAGGAAGGTTATGAGTCAAGACAAGTTGGAGTTGTTATGGTTTTTTACAGCCATCTTTAGGCTATTGTATATCATGTCATGGTGATTTTATAGCCTTGTATCTCATTATACATCCATGTACTACATTATATTGTATATCATTGGTCATGGTCATGTTGGGGAGAGAGTCATGATGTCTATTATTCATTGATGACGAAATCCACTCACATGGGTTGATGGGTGTTGTATCAGTCATATTGTATAGTTAGTCCCTTAGTCCTTGAGGTGTAGTCTTCAACCAGAAGGCATTGGTTATAGGATGATGATGCTCAGGGGGAGACTATCTCGTATTATGTTGTTGATCATATATGGTTTGTTGTTACTTCTTGTTCACCTTGTTGATGTTGGCTTGGAGGAGAGTGAGGTTGTTGTGGTTGGTGATGAGTAGAGAGTTGTTGTTGTTATTATTTCTTAGGATGTGTTTTTGCTCGTATCACATTGTTGTTGTTGAAGATTATGATATGTTGTTGATGGAGAGAGTGTTGTTGATCATGTTATTTTCTTGTTAATGCTCATGTTGTTCTTGAGATTGAGTGTTGTTGCTGGTGGTTGAGATTGGTGCTCATGGAGTGGTTGTTGTTGCTACTTCAGGAGAGAGAGAGAGTTTGTTGCTACTATTGTTATTGTTTGATGTCATGTAGGAGTGTTGTTGTGTTTAGATGCATCATGACTTGACCTTGTTTTTGTATATGATATGTTTCTCTATTTTCTAGTTATGGTATGTCTATGCCCACGCTATGTGGATGGTTATGATTGTTGTTGCTTGAAGAGACACAACTAGTGTCTAGGGGGAGTAGTGTCTATTCAGTTATGGTTAGTTGGATGAATCCCTTTATCATTGATGTCAAAGGGGGAGTGAATGAGGATTTTTTCAAAGGCTCATTGGTTGGTTTAGTTGGGGTTTCCATCAATGCCAAAAGGGGAGTTTTTTGGCATTATGGCTCAATTGTTTGGTTGGCGTTGATGTCAACCTAGTAGTGTTGGTGTTGAAGGTTTCATTGATTATTTTTGGTGGTGTAGGGATACCCCCACATATACCCACAGTATGCATAAAAATGCATCAGTACACTTGTCCTAGGTATTTGCCTCTTCAAAGGAGTCAAAACTTTATCCCATAAATTGTTAAGTCCCTTTTATCTTAGTCCCTTGAAGTTGGAACCCAATCACCCCACCTAAACCTCCTATTGGAAGTTAAATCAATCCTCAAGCCTTCATTTACCCTCTTATCAAGGCATTCCACAAATCTTCCTTATCGGGACTTTAAAACCCCTTTAGAACCTCTATATATCCCATAAATCTCTTATACATAACCTCCCCACTTTAAACTCAGTTAGTATATGTTTAACACATAAAAACCCTTATCGACGCTCTTTTCCATTATAACCTTTTAACAAAGGAAATAACTATAAACATACCTTTCTCCACTTTTATATGGATTCTGCAAAGTCCCTGAGGTTAAAACTCATCGCAATCGACCATCACATTCTTTCCTTGGTCATGTATAAATATGTACCTTCTGCTTCCTAATATGCGATTTCCCTTTATGTTCGGGAAATATTCTATTGACGCTTAATTCATGCCCTTTTAGTTTACAAAGGAAAACTCAGCCTGAACGCATATAGTGGATTTCAAATTCATTAAACCTGCAACTATATTTATCGCCAGGTCCACTTCCTTTAGTCACTCCATAGTGCGGCACTATATTAAGGTTAACCTCGATCGCCCGATATCTCTGATCACCGATTAGCGCTTAATCGCTATCGGCATATCGACGTTCCATTACACTGCCCCTTAACTTCTTCAAACCATCGATTCGACTAGTTCTCCGGGCCTGATAAGGTTATAAACCACTCTCTATCATATTTCAAGTCCGGAACTCAGTTCCGACTATGTTTGCACTCATTTTTAGTGTAAGTCGGGTTTTTCCACTTGCGGCTTAAATTACATAAATAATTCTGCCGACACGATATTCTACCTTCCTCTTCAGCGATATCATCTGGACCGTTGATCTTTCAGATCAAACAGTTCCTGTGCATGCCTCTTCATTTCACTGTTCATCCCTTTTACTTGATTTTTCCACAATTTCTTCAATTTTGCCTCTGTGGTTTGGTTCTTCTGAAGGTTCCCATCCTCTACTATTTCGCTTTGCACTCTCCTCTTGAGCTTACTTTGTTTCTTCAATTGGATTCTAAGATCCCCTATGATTCCTTTGAATCATTCTTTCCTCCACACATTCTTTAGAACTCTGCCTGCAATCCATTGTTACAAAACCTACGAGTTCACACCATAATCAATCATAAAAACATGTGATTCACACACTCTGACACAGTCAAGAATAAACTCTAAATATATATATGTAAAACCAAAGATTACATTCAGGACTTCGCTATCTCACACAAGCCTATTTTCCAATGTCAATGGCCTCTTCCTTTTGACTCTGCCCATAGGCTTACATATATGCCAAGAGTTCTGTTGAACTATCCTGGTTCAACTCCTATATGTACTAAATCAAATCCTAAATCCTCTATCCATTATGACCACTTCTAATTAATTCCTAAATTCTCTCTCTTGTCCCTCAAATCATGGAATGTTTAAAGAGTTACATTTTATTTTGAACTCTTTTGTCATTACTCCCACTCATGTCCTCATTTATTCAAGAGAACTTACAATTTCTCTGACACATCTAATTAAATCACTTAAAGGCCTAAATCACATTAATTTATCATTTAGGAAAACTAATTCCTAAAAATACATGACCCCTTATGTCTACTTAATTACAATGATTTCCTCCTGGGTTTAATGCTCCTGCTTTAGTTGGCATTGATGTTAAGCTGATAGTATGTGATTATGCACATGGACTCTAGTGTGTGTATGTATGGATGGGTTTCAACATGTATGGTCAATTGTATGGTATATCATTGATTGTTGCAGAGGTTGGAGTAGTTACGATGAAGTTTGATGGCTTGAGTGTTGAAGTAACTAATGGATGGCATACAAATCAATCTAGTTTTACTTGTGATTATGATGGAGTTGTTACAATGGATTATTGGAGTGTTGCAAAGGCTACAATGGATTCTTGGTGATGATCAAGTAGTGGGACATGTCTAGTGCAAGTTTGAAGGAAGATACTTATGTTTCAGGCTAGTTTCAACCCTAGTCACATGGAAGGAAGGTCATGAGAGCAACTAGAGCTTGCTAGCCAAATCCTTATAGTGTAGAGAGAGTGACTAAGGAAGAAAAACACTAGTCACATGGATGAAGGCCCATTAGAGTGTCTAGAATAGTCCAATCTCTTGGAGGACATGTTCATGTGAATGATCAACCTTCCAGTAGATTTGACTTGGGCTTGTGGGTGAAATCGGGACTAAGAGTGGAAATTCCTCTGCATTCCTCACGCTCATGATTTCTTATTTGGTTTTCCGGTTCAATTTGTTCGGGACTAATCATGTAAAGGTCAAAAAGAGGTTTTTGTGCTTCTAGAAGTTGGATAAAAGAGAATATTCACTAGTAAATGAAGTTAGTTGATTGATTAAGTCAAGAAGCATTGAACTAAACCACTTTCAACATATCAACAAAATTCCACTACATAATTTGAATTAATTGTTCAGAAAATTACAAATAGATGGAGATCATGAGTCTATTTGGTTGGTTCAATTGAGAAGGAAATGTGATGGTTGTGTGATCTTGGAGAGTGTGAATAAGAGGAGTGTGGTGTGTGTGAGTTGTGCAGGAATTTATGCATAAGATTTTCAGCAGTTATAATGATAGAAGATGGAAGAAAAACTTTGTTTTAGCCAAGATCTTATGCAGTAGTATGGTAATAGAGTAGGAAAGATTGTAGATCATTTCCTTCATGTTTTTTATCATGTTTTGATCAGATTATCTTTGCTCCATGTTTTGTTGTTGGGTTGTTGTCGTGATTGAGTGGTTGAGTTATGCATATATGTTTTGGTGAGTTTATTATGATGTCTTGAGCTTATATTAGAGATAGGACGTTGGGTTTCTCATGTTGAGCAGGTTGGAGAGCCCAGTTTGAAAATGTTTGAATCGTGGTTCACATGGAGAGGTGTTGAAGGCATGTGGCTTCATTATAGAAGTGTGTAAACAAGGTGGGAGCCTTCTAGTAGATAGTTTAGAATGGAAACCAAATATCTCCAGAGTCCAATTGGAGTTGGGCAAGGCTCGTTGGTGGTGGTGGCCTCCAGCGAATGGTGGTTCATAGAGTCATGTGAGAATATTCTTTCTATTTGATGTTTCTAGTGGAATGTCTTAGTAGTTGATTCTTCCAGCTACTGCGTGGTAGCTCCTCTATGTAAAACATTTTTAGCATAATATAATATTTGAGCAGCAATTCAACATGTTTTTTTGCCCTGCAAAGGGTTTTCCACCATAAATATATTGTATTCTCTTGTGCATGTTTCCCCTGATTATCTCTTATGGTTATCATGTGTTTATATATGATTTAATCTATAATGGTTTAATGTATATTATGTTGTGGTAATTGAAAAGGAATTTAAAAGTTAATAAACACAGTCACTATTGATTCTCCCACCCCCCCCCCCCTCAGTAGTGAATATATATTTCCAACAATGGGTATGAGAGAGAGAGGTTCTCTCAGTGAAGCTTGATTGCTTGAGAGAAGATTGTGGGATTATGGTGAAGAATAAGAAGAAGAAAACTCATAAAAATAAAAGCTGCAAACAATCCAAGAATGTCGCAAAACCCGAAGAACCTATTCTGGTGGTAAAAGGTATGCAAAATGGTATTTTCAGACATGGACATTTTCCTTGTGAATCTAGTGATGATGATTTGGAGTTATTGAAGAAGTTGATGATCAAAGTTTTGAAGTTGATTCCTCAAGAAGTGAGGAAGGTGTATTTCCATTGTAGGAATCTGAAGGTGAAGAGATTAAAAGAATAGTGACTCTTTAAGTAAAAAACAAAGATCAAGCAAAGTTGATTGAAAATATTAAGATGGAGAACAAAGATTTGAATAAACTTCTTCATATTCTTGAAAAGAGAGAACATGATTTCAAAGAAGAGATTTCTGATTTGAAAAACTAGTTGGAGAAAGCAAAGAAAATAGAGGAAGAGATTAGTATCCAACTCAAGAATCGAACATGCGATTGTGAGAAACTTGAATCAGAATTAGAAAAGAGCATCAAGAAGAAAAATGAAGTAGAAAATGAAGAGCATAAAGCATAATGTTCAAGAAACAATAAAGTAAATCACCAAAAAAATAAAATTCTAAGCCAAAAGCCCAAAAATGTGCCAAGGAAAGATATGAGAAATGTCAAGTGTTTTAGTTGTAAAACATTTGGGCACATTTCATCTAATTTTCGAAACAAAAAGATAAATCATTTCAAGCAAAATAAGCAACAAAAGAAGGAGGGTCCTCAAATACCAGTCCCATCACTTTTTAGGTATAAAAAAATATTTTATGGGCATTGTTTCTTATGTAATGAATTTGTTCATAAAGGTGTTGATTGTAGGAATTTTGGAGCAAGGAGTAGAAATCAGATCATAAATAGATATGAACATTTTCCGAAGTTTCTTGGGCATATCAAATGTTATGATTGTGATAATGTGGGCCATAAGGCCAACAACTACAAGTTTCCTATATGTCTCAGGCGATCAAATCAAAGGAAGAAAGTCATGCAAATTCTCTCAGTCAAGAATCCAAATATGAATATGCATGCCAAAGATAAACCTCACAAAATTTGGAGAAGGAAGGAGCAGCAAAGCACTCCCACTAAAATTTGAGGCTTGCATGGTCTCAGAGGGAGAATATGGTTGCATTAGGATTGCATGTGAATCATTAAAAGTGTTGCCATATTGGAAAGTTGGATGAGGATTATGATGCATGTTTTTATATTCTGACAGTTGTTGTTGTAGGGTATTATTTAGAGATGCCACATGTGCAGGGGGAGCATCTTACATGTTTTCATTTCCTAGTTGTTTATTGATGGCATCATGGTCCTTGAGAAAGTAAGAATATTTAATTTAGGAGTAGGTTTTGATTTTAGTCACCTTAAGTTATTTTCTATTGTAAAATAATAAAAAAATTAGTTTTTAGTTTCCCTTATTTGTGGAGATGGGGAAACTATTAACATTTTTGTGACTCTTGGTTTTCATGGTCGGTTTCTTTTGGGAAACAATAAGAAAAGAGTGTTTGGTAAGTTCCTAAGGTGAGGAGGAGATGAAGTGGGAAGGAGAAGAAAGAGAAAGATAAGAGAGGAACTTGTTGTTTTCTCTGTGTAAGTATAGTTATGGACCTTGTAAACATGCATGTACTTTCAATATGTGTGAACCAGAAGGTATTTCTCTATGTGAGTGGCATAAATGAAAAAAAGAATTGGACTGAAATTTGTGTGGTTGCTAAAAGGTTGATATTGAATCAGATTCCTGTGATTAACCAGTTTGATTTCTTCTTGTGAACTCATGGTTTATATTCCTTCACATTTGTTCATTTAAATACTAGCCTTTTTGAAAGTTTGTAGCTTGCTGAACTGATTTATATAATAATAAAAAAAACAAACCCTGGTGTCTTCGATCATTCTTTCTTATCCATCTACATTTTGATTCTTGTTGTATCAACTTTAAATCCCAAGAAGGAAGGTTTCTCTACATTATGTAGTAGTGAATGCATTTTCTTCTACGATGTGAGTACCATCAACAAAAACAAAGTACCATGTTTTGAATGTTTTCAAATACTTTTGGATTGGTTTTCTTACTATTAAATTTGAGATAGCATGCAAACTCAGGTTAAGGAAGGAAAATAAAATTATTTATTATATTGAGAAGCAAGTGATTTGGTAGTTCCTATTCTCCAATTTATTGTTCCATTGCTACGAAATGATTTCATAGTGCCCATTAAAATTTTGTATTGCAGTTTCGAGGAAGGTGAAACTATTCGACTCTTTTCCTTTCCATGTCTTGTTAGTTGTTTCATCTTCCCTGAAACTACAATACATAGTTTTAACGAGTACTATGAAATCACTTCATAGCGATGGAACAATAAATTGGAGAATATGCACTACCAAATCATTTCGTAGCAACTACACAAAATATTAAGGACTGTGTTTTTCTTTGAAATATCCTTTTTGCCTTCCTATTGGACCATTTGTTAAGTTGAAACATATGAATTGGATTTATGAAATGAAGTGAGATAAATAGTCGAAGGTGGGAGAAAAATATCTTGTGGAATTTACCATAATAAATTCATATTCTTATATTGAATGCACAAGTTAAATGTTTCATGCAATATTGTTGAATTGGATGTAAATATGGAGATGTTTGTGGAGTAGATTGGGGATATTGGCACTAGGGTGACTTGGTTTCCATCAATGAGTCATCAAAGGCCTATAGAATTTATGTTATAAGTCAAAGACAGGTGGAAGTTAGTAGGGACATGACTTTGATGCAAATGTTGCCTATTGGAAATCTAAATAATTTTCCATGGATTTTGATGATGGTGAAGAACGTGAATCTCCCAAAGAAGAATTTACAGGTCCATCCAATATTGTATAATATCCCATAGATCATAAAGAAGAGCCAAAATGGCCTAGAGAACTATCAGATCTAATTGTTCCTAAAATTAGGAAGAGACCAGGTTAGGCTAGATCTACCTTGCAGGAAGCAGAAGCACACGCAACACCACGTAGTGCTTTTAGGGTAAGAAAAAGAACTAAGAGGTATTTTGGATATAAATCACTAATGATGAATCTTATTGATTAAACCTTCCACTTTTGAAGAAGCAGCTAACTAGCAAGTATGGAAGAATGCATTGTTGGAAGAATGGCAATTGATCTTGAAATATGATGTGTGGGAAATTGTGCTTATACCTGAAGGGAAGTTCGTGGTGACCTCCAAATGGGTATAAAAGATCAAGAATGTAGTGGATGGAAGTATTGACAAATACAAGGTGATTTTTATGGCTAGAGGGTTCTCTTGGAAAGAGGGAGAAGATTGTGATGAGACTTTTGCTTTGGTTTCCAGGTACACTACCATTAGATATGTTATTTATATTTCCTCTTCTATGGGTTGGAATTTATATCATATGGGTGTAAATACTACTTTTCTTAATGGCATAATTCAGGAATACGTGTACATTGAACAACCTTAAGGTTTTGAGGTTCATGGAATAGAATCTCATGTTTGTAGATTGAACAAAGCCTTCTATGGACTTAAGAAAGCATACAGAGCCTTGTTTCATGAATTGACAACTACCTGAAAAGAATTGGTTTCTCCAAAAGTGATGTTGATCCAAACTTGTATTTCAAGGTTGAGAAGAATAAACTAGTGATTATATATTATATGTTGATGACTTATTTTTGACAGGTGTGGAGGATCTCATTATTTGAAGTAAGAGAGAGTTGGCCTCTAAATTTGATATGAATGATATTGGGTTTATGCACTATTATTTGGGACTAAAGGTATGGAAAAATCTTGGTGAAATCTTTCTTGGTCAAGGAAAGTTTGTTACCAAGATGTTGCAAAAGTTTGGAATGATTGATTGTAAATCGATGGTGATTTCCATGGTGACAATTTGAGAAATCTGAGAGACTCTAAGTCATATTAGGTAGATCCATCCATGTACTGGAAGTTGGTTGGCTCATTGATGTATCTGGTTAATACCAGGCCAAACATTTTCTTTGCATAAAACACTTTGAGCTAGCTCCAAGTAGAACTGGGACATGATCATTGAATTGCAGAAAAGTGTGTATTGATGTATTTACATGGTACAATTAATTATTGTTTGAGTATGTATCAAATAGTGACATAGAGCTGCAATAATATACAGATGTAGATTGGGCAGGAAGTGCTAAACATAGAATTTTTATATTTGAAGGTTGCTTTAGTTTGGGATCAGCTATGATTTCATGGATGAGCAATAAGAACACATTTGTCGCACTCAGTACTACCAAGGCATAATATATTGCATCCAGTTTAGCAAGTTGTGAAGCAATCTAGCTTCGGAAGTTATTCACAAGACTATTTGATCATGTGCTCAAGTCAACTGCGACACATTGTGATAATCAAAGTTATGTGAATCTGGCAGAGAATCTCGTTTTCCATGACAAATATAAGCACATTGAGATCAAGTATCACTTCATACATGACATGGTGCAAAAGGGAGCATTGAAGCTGTAGTATATCTCTATTGGTGAGTAGATTGTTGATATTCTTTCAAAGCCTTTGTCCAAATCAAAGTTTGTATACTTTAGGGACAAGCTTGGACTTGTTTAGAATGCATCTCTCATTGAGAGGGAGTGTTGATGACCCGAATTAGGGAGAATGGTCCAACGATGGTAAAATATTCTTCATGTGTCAAGTATATTGACCCAAATTAGGGAGAATGGTCCAATAGAGGACAATTATTCTTCTGGTGTCTAGTATGTTGACCGAAATGAGGAGGAATAGTCCTACATAATCAAGTTTGTTTAGCATTGGGCCTTGGATTATATTGTTAGAGTATGTCCTTTGGAGATTCACCATGTGCCATTGACCTAAATGATGGTAAACCAATAATAATATGGATACCATGTGTTAGGTATTGACTCAAATTATGGTGCCTAGTTGATTCTAAATAATGTACCATGAGTCTAAAGCACTGACCTCAATTATGGTGAGGAAATACCATAGGTATGAAGTGTTGATCTAAATTATGGTAATTAGTTGATGCTAATGATTTACCATGTGTCTAAAGTACTAAACTAAATTATGGTATATACCATAAGTCTTAAGTATTGATTCGGTTATGGTAATTGATTGATGCTATTGTTTTACCATGTGTCACAATTGTGACCCAATTATGCTGATGATTTTTTATAGCATTTTCTTAGAGAAATTTATTCAACTAAAAGAAAATGTGTCTAGTCATTTACCTCCCTAGCTAAGAGGGAGTGTTGAATTTTGTAGTTATGGTCAGTCTTCATAATTTGTATTTTAGCCCTTGTAATATATAAAGAATTTGTAAGACATGTTATTCACATCATTTTAATTGTTTATCCCTTGAAAGAATTTATATAAGACATGTTTTTCATGTTAGATTTAAAAGAGAAAATTTCGAAATTTGAAATTTGAATTTTTGACTCTAACTAGTTAAGTCAGCCCTAGTGAAGAGACACACCCATTTGTAAAGTAAGAACACTATATAAAGGAATTTGACCTCTCCCACAAAGGCACCATTCAAGCAAACCCAAGAAAGACATTTTCTGGGATCCAAGTGAAAGAGAAGAAGGATGAATTCATCTTTAGCATCTACTTCTCTCTCTCTCTCTCTTTTAGCTTTCACGTGTGTTTGTGACCAACATATTCTAGGTGGGCTGAATTTCTAATTAGAATGGGAGGGCAAATTTCTAGGTTTCTGGATAGTCTATGAGAGGCTAAATTTCCACCTAGGGTAGATCAGGTCAGACCAAGTTTCTAGGCAGATTGGAGGCTTGACTTGAGGGTTGTTGACCAGGTTTGACCATAAGCATTGTTGGTTAGTTTGAACTCATAATTAAATAGTCACAACAGATGTATCTCTTGTTGAACTAAAGAATTTCTCTGAGAAAAAGGTTGATGATTTTTTCCCCCAAGTGGATTTTCCCATGGTAAATATTGTGTTCTATTTATGCATTGTGATCTCTACTATCCTTATGGTTTTATGGTTGAATTTTTGAATCGTAATTTCTTAATGATAAATTGGAATTTTTAAAATAACATCTACATCATTTGAAGTAATTATCATTATTTCATAAATGTGTGCTTGTATCCATTGCATTTAAAAACTCAAAAAAAGGAAGCCCGGGATAAACATGAGAGTTATGCAAACCATCAAAGAATGCATAAAGAGTTCCAAGTGGGAGAGCATGTTTATCTCCACATTAAGCCAAGGAAACATCATTGAAAGTGGGCTCATGTGCCAAGTTGGCACCCAAATATTGTGAACCATTTCAGATCTTGGAAAGAGTGGGACCAGTGTCTTATAGATTGGCCCTACCACCCACAGTAAAAGCACACAAATTTTGCATGCTTCATTTCTTAAGAAGTATGTTCATGATTCTAATCATCTTTTTGATTAGCTTGTGATACAAGTGGAACCCAAGGGAGAGTTCCAACCAGAACCACTATGCATCTTGGATCGAAGGAAAACCAAGCTCTAGAATCGAGCTATAGAGTAGGTCAATGTGCAAGGGAAGCTCTTTGGACCCAATGAAGCCACCTAGGAGATGACTAATAAGATAAGGGTGTTATACCTTTTTTTGTTTGGTGAAAAAATGTTTTGTTTTTTATTATAGAGAACATTGAGGATGATGTTCCCATTAAGGGGGTGGGTTTTTTGACACCCCTAGGGTACACCCTTAGTTTTTTTAATGTGTTATTAAAAAATATAAATCATTTTTTGTTTAGATATATTAATGCACAAAGGGACATGAATCCACGATCTAAGGGGGAGGGTTGAGGGGTGTTGGGCTATCATAACCACCCACACCTCACCCAATAGATGGAAAGAATATTTCAAAGAAACTCTCATGTTTCCTATTCCTGTGGAAAATAGAGAATTTTTTGGTAACACAACTAGTCCCATGAGGGAAAGGGGACACAAAAAGAAGGAGATAAATGGAATATGTTGGGGGGGGGCATTTTTGTGGATTGAAGAGAAAAAAGTGAGAGGACAAAATGACCTAAGTGCATGTTGAGCATTGGAGAATCTTGTTGAGGCTCAAGGAATGGAATTCCTTGGGTGAAATATGTGAAGTTATGAATGATGAGTGTCCTAGCTTAGAGAAGTCGCTAGAGGGCTCAAAGCAGAACCAAGGGTGAAGGTGGTTATTATGTGGCTAATAGATCACTAAGGGCATGTTGAGGAAGCTGATAAACCTCTTAGTGCTTCCCAACAAGGTTGAGAAACCACTAGGCAAGGTAGAATTCATAAGGTGCTTGCTGAAAGGACTGATAACCCTATAAGATGTTACTAAGGAAAGATGATAAACCACTTAGATCTTGTCAAGTAAGTTGATAAACCACCCAAAATTGTGGGCTATAGGAGACCTGCAGTGCTTTCCTTGAAGTGTGATAGTTGATAAACCACCTAATCAATGATCCCATCCTCCTTGAGGTGAGCGCAAACTCCAACTAAGAATAACTAGAAAACTCCCTCAAATTGTGAATCTAGCTAGGGGTGGTAGTTGCAAGAAAGATTGGCTACACCTTGTCTAAGGTTGGGTGGAGGTTCAGAGTCCTAATATTATTTACTAGACTTCTAAATCACAAGACAAGTTTTTTATTCATGTTCCTGTGTAAATTAATGCAATGTATATGTTTGCTACTGTTAATAAAATGCATGTATTGTCACAATGAATGTGAGCCTATTCATGGTTGTGGTTTAATGGTCAATACTACTACTCCCTAGATTGGATTTCGATTAATTTTTTGCTTGCCCTCCTAGACCGATGTAGTTTTATTTGGAGGAAGCCACAACCATAGCGTTAAGGTCAGGATCGAAGGTAACTACGGAATTAAGCTTCAAGAGGGTTGCGTTGTGGAAATTATGCTCTAGAACCCTCATCCTACATGATTTTTCTATTATGGAAATAGTGACAATGACATGGCTCTTCTTATTTTAGAAACAAGATGCCCAATCATTTATTCACACAAAGAAAAAAATTGCAGACAAGAATGTATGAAATATGCCACTATTGATGTCTAAAATTTTAAAATCCTGAATTGGAGTAGGATTGGGATCTCCAAGGTCTGTAGCTCTCCAAGATCTGCAGCTCTCCAAGTTAGATCTAACAGGTCTGCGGCTCTCCATCACCCGAATGTGCAAGAAGAGATTTGATTACGCACAGGTCTACGGCTCTCCAAGTTAGATCTACGGCTCTCAATCACCCGAACGTGTAAGAAGAGATTTGATTACGCATAGGTCTGCGGCTTCTCTCACAAGTCTACTAATTCCTTCTGTGGTTAGATCTGCAGCTTGATTGGGCCTTCTGTAGTTAGTTTTGCGAGGTATGATTTAATAGGTCTATCGATTCCTCTACGGTTCTTAGGTTTTATATTTCTCCAGATCTACGGTTCTATTGAGATATAGAGCGGTTATCTAGATCTACAACTCTCCAAGTTGTAGATTTTCCGATTCTGTGGCTTTTCTTCGGTAATCCTATACTCAGTAGGAGAGTATTCTCTAGATGGCTCCCAACTTCACGAAAATAGTTTTTGGCTCAGTTCCATCCGCCTCTGGGGGGAAATATCCTACCCATAATGTCAATAAAGCCCTAGCTCCCACTGTCCAAGTGGTCCAGGCCTCACTCAATGAGGCTTTGATTTTCTCTGAAAGTGCCCTAATCTGCCGATTCAATGGTTTTTGGTCGCAGCTGATAGCTATCCACAATTAGATCTCGGAGGTATGGAAGCCTCTAATTCTTGATGCAATTAATATCTACCCCTGTGCTAGGAGTTTCTTTATAGTAGATTTTGAAAACCCTGAGAGCAGACAATGTATTCTAGATTCCGGCCCTTGGTTTTGGGAAAAAATAGGCCTATTCATGAGGCCATGGAACCCATCATTCGATCCCTCAACGACAGTCATAACCTCAGCACTAGTTTGGGTGAGATTAACAAACCTACCCTTGCATCTCTGGAATTTCTCTTCGCTAAAAGCCATTGGAAATGCAATTAGGAAATTTTACTACAGGTGTTGTTGAGTCCCAAACTTACATCTTTCCTACACCTTTTTCTAGCTTCTTCCCATTCATCTGAACCTCCTAAGTCATCAGTATTATTGCATATTAGTTTAAAAAGGGCATTTAAAGTGGTTTCTTGACTATGTGTTTGTGTTGCTATTTGAACTAGATTTTTGTTTATAAGTTGCGGAATCTTGTCACTTTCCGCAGCCAGCCCAACTTTCCGCAGCTGTTTTGTCAAAGTCTATATTGCAGGTGTCCTCAAGTGAATCAAGCCACATGGGCAAGTTGCAAACGATGTGGACATGGACCGAGTCCTATTGGCTCAATCGAATTCATCAGAAGAGGCCATAGTCAACAGTGGGCAAAGCGGTGGTCAACTTAAGAGTCCTACAGTGATAAAACTTTGTTTTTCACCATGTGAAGCTTTGCGTGGTTGTTCCTAGAGCTCAGGGGACAACTTAACACCTGTGGACTACTCCATGAACCGGATCCAATAGCCACCCTCCAAAGATTGAATCTTCACGGTAGCCATAATGCTAAATCTCGGGACGTGGTTGTTTGCGTGTCTTTTATCAGCGCAGAATGTAGGAAAATAGTTATGTCATCCTCTATTATAAATAATTCGTTCTCATATGCATATTAGTTAGCCTTTTGGTAATGTAATTCTGACTGTTAACGAGCCCATTGTGCCGTAACTTTATCTCTGTGTTATGACTACATTTTAATACATGAGAAGACTCTGTTTCTGAGCTCAATTCGTGGTTGATCGTTGATTGTTCGAGGATTGTGCAGAGGGCCCCTGCACAGGCCGAGGTCTTGTTTATTACTATAGAGTTTTATGCTTTATTTCTTTATGTTTCTTATGCCATAATCATTCACTTGTACATATATCACATTTCTTATGGTATTAATGTTTGATAGTTGTCCATAGCTTTTCACGTTTTATATGTTGTTAACTAATCAATGCTTTTGTTTCAGATTACAATAGGCAGCCCGGGCATTTTCACATAGTTTTCTAATGACTAATTACATGGAATTATTCTTGTCCTTCTGCTGATTCATTTCCTTTAGTTTTTAGTTCCAGCACTGTGTTATTTATTTCAGTTTTTCTCATTTACTCTTTTGCAAGATAGATATTAAACTACTCATGTCATTTTCAGTTACCTCTTAAAGCCAGAGCAAGTCGAATGGTGAGGGATTGAAGTATGAATGCGTAGTTTGATATTAGTTTGTTTTTCTACAATTTAGTTATTGAATTTCTCATGTCATTCTCAGTTACCTCCTAAAGCCAGAGTGAGTTGAATGGTGAGGGATTGAAGTATGAGTGTGTAGTTTGATATTAGTTTTATTTTCTGCAAATTAGATATCATATTGCTCAAGTTGTTTATGATTGCCTCCTAAAGCCAGAGCAAGTCGAATGGTGAGGGGTCAGAATATGAGTTGATGTAATGTTATTTTAGTTTACTTTGCTTGCAATCCTTGGATTTCTTTGAGTTCAGTTTTTCTTATATTTTCATGGCAGCAAGGATACTGAGTTTCATGGTCACTAGCTCACTATTGTTTAATTAGAATAGTGGCACATTTTCACTCTCTTTCAGGAATTAGTTTCATCATTGCATGTTTTAAAACTTTTTTTTAAAAGTTTGAAGTTTTGAAAATCATTTTAAAGGACATCATTGCCTTGAACATTTATATCATACTTGTCTTTTAGAATTTCCATCTCACGTTAGGGAATTAACAGAAATAAACCCAAAACAAAACAAAAACGAAAAAATGAAAAAAAAAATAAGAAATAGGTTATATTGCACATATAGTGCACCGAACTTGAACAGTTTACGACTCCCAGATTGACAATTAATACAACAATTTAGGACACTCTAAATTGACTAAACATTTTGGCGTTGTTGCCGGGGAAGTGTAACTAGGTAGCCAATTTCCTAAAAAAAAAACAATAAAAAGAAGGGAAAAATTGATAACTTCTTGAAGTATGCTCTCCTCTTGCACTTAGTGTGATTTGGAGGATCAGAAAAGAGAGTTATTGGTTCAATAATTTCTTAAGTATGCTCTCTTATTGCACCCAGTGTGACATGGAAGATCAGAAAGAGAATTATTAGCCCAACTTAAAAATAAAAAATGACATGCATAGAGCAAGAGATTCTAGTGGAAGGTTTATAGCTAGAGCTAAGAGTTCGATTTTCACAACTCCATCTTCTTCAAGTCATAGACAAGATTCACCACCATCTACCCCTAGCCTTAAGATTCCTGGAATTCAAGGAGCAGCTGAATTAGAGGATTCTCCTACACCATCTACCAAATCTCATTTAGAGGAAGACCCTTTCTTTACTTCTACAGGAGAGAATATTGTAATTCAAAAAGTAGAATCACCTAAAGAAGAAAAGGAATAAACTCCCTCTCATCCTCCCTTAATAGAAGAACCAAAGGACTCTGAGGACTCTGAAGAAATTATCATGACAGAGGAAGTAGTAGATGGATTTGGAGGTAGAGGTAGAGGTAGAGGAGAAGGAAACAATGGAAGAGGAAATGGAGGAGGAAGAGGTAACAACAGAGGAATTAGGGATGGGGATAACTCATTTGGATTCCCTATAGCCAATGAGGAAACCCATACAACAATGAAAAACATTTCACCGTCTGTCCTCCCAAACTTTCATGGGTTGAGAAGTGAGGATCCCAAAACATTTCTATTTGAGTTTGAAGTCTTGTGTCGAACCTATGATTATATGGAAGACTCTCAAAAACTCAAATTGTTTCCTTCAACATTAAAAGGAGCTGCTTTGAAATGGTTCATGGGACTAGCCACTCAGTCTGTTAATAGTTAGAATGATATGAAACAAACATTCTTGGATAGATACCTGAACTATTGCATGCCCACCAATCATAAGGATGAGGTATTCAAGATGATGCAAAAAGAAGATGAAAACTTAGAGGACCTACTTGAAAGATTTCAATACAACTTAAAGAGAGAAAAAATGAGTAATCTAGATGAGGAAACCTTGAAAGCCCTTCTATTGAAAACCATTAGAGATGAATGGATAGACATTTTAAACATGATGGGAAAGGGAGATATCTCTTAACTTCCACTTCATGACATAGCAGAACTATGTGTCCATCTCTCAAGGGGAAAATATAAAACTGCAAAAGGGCCTAGAGATCCTTCTTTGATAGAGCAAACAAATATGCAACCAATTCAGTAAGTAGGGCAGAGATTGGAAATATGCTTGATGAGTTCAAAACTGATATTTTAGGGAGCCTTAGTGAGCAACTAGACACCCTTAAAATACAAAACAAGCAAAAAGCAGAAGCTGAAGCTTTGGCCATCTTTTGTCCAAAATGTAGGAAGAAGCATGCTCTAAGGGAATGTCCCTTGGAAGAAAAAGTTGTAGAAACATGTATGATTTTCTCAGAAAGCCATGAGACCAAGGATTGTCCTTCAATTCCTGGGCTCAAAGCTGTCTTTCAAGAAGATCCAAATCCAGTGGAGTCTCTCTGTTTTGTTACAAGGAGACCATGGCAGGGGCAACAAAATCAAGGGTTCAATAATCCTATGAACTTTCAACCCCCGCCAAATTGGAATC
>APFE031047630.1:109090-162078 GCA_000404065.3 Pinus taeda | reverse complement strand
GAGAGAATGACACATGGGTAGGTGAATAATCAAGCTATTAAATTAAAAAAAAAAAAAAATTATAATTATGCATGACATGCCAAGTGTCATCTATGAGAACTCTTATAAAAGAAGGGGGCAAGCCATGGTAGAGGGGACCTTTTTGGGAACCCTATTGTTGGATGGATGACATGATGTCAAAGCAGTGACTACGAAGCTATAGTGAGTTTGGTGAGGTAGAGGGTTTTTAGAGAGGGGAATCTTCAGCTAAAGTTGCTCTCCTCTGCCAGCTAGATTCTTCCTCCATTGTACAACCCCATTGTAGCTCGAGGGTCCGCGGGGAAGAAGAGTACCCAAGGAATAGGCTGGGAGGTTAACAGATGGGTCTCGTTTTCGGATCAAGTGTGTCATCATACACTCGCGGAAGTGACCGGCAACAAGGGAATACCAGCGACCACAGAGCAAGCGGAGTCTCGCCCTCCGGTGTACGGTACATGTGTATTTCGTTACTACTTGATCTGAGATTAAAAATATGTAAATGTTCTGTTCTGTTCCTGAAATGAGTATCAGCAGTGTGTGTGTGTTGAATGAATTGAAATCTCAATGTGTTTCTTTACTGGTTGCAATTACTATGTAAAAAAAAAAAAAAAAAAAAAAAAAAAAAATTGAGTTTTAACGGGGTCCTTACAGTCTAGTAAATCTTATATAATTTAAGTTCAAGATTTAGTTTAATTTTGAAGGAATCTTTTAAACGAAAATTGTGTGGAAAATTTGAATGAAAATTAGGGTCAAAATTTTCAAGAGAAAATTTTAGTAGAATTTTTTCAAATAAATTGTAGAAGAAAATATTTAAGGGGAATATTTCAAACAAAAGTTTTGGAGGGAAAACTTTCGACGAAAATTTTTTGGGGAGAAACTTTGGAGGGAAATTTTAATTCTTTTAGCTATATATTATGAGTAGGAGAGAGTTCATGTGTATCATTCAACCTCTTCTATTTGAAAGCCATTGATTCTTTTGATAGTGAGGTTTCTCTTTGTGAAGCATCAACATCTTCGTCGCATAACAACTCTGTTCATATTGATGAATATAACGAAAATTATTTTACTACGGATAGAGAGTCGAATATTCCACTTAGTCCTAATCCTACGGACTATGAGAGTAGCATTGACAAAGGGAAAGATGAAAATTTTCTAATAAATATAGATTCACATTTTCCACTTAGTCCTAGTCCTATGGACTATGAGAGCAACATTGATGAAGGTCAAGATGAAGAATTTTGAATAAACCGACATTCACATTTTCCACTTAGTTCTAATCCTAAGGACTATGAGAGCACTAGTGATGAAGGGAAGGATGAAGAATTTCCAGTAAATAGAGAGATACAATTTCGACTTAGTCCTAATCGTAAGGACTATAAGAGCGGCAGTGACGAAGGGTAGGATGAAGAATTTCTATTAAATAAAGAGTCAAATTTTCCACATAGTCCTAATCCTAAGGACTATGAGAGCACTAGTGACGAAGGGTAGGATGAAGATGATGAAGAATATCCTCCAAGTCAGTATTTCAAAAACACAGATGATGGTAGTGAAAAATTTCCTACAACTGAGGATGGTAATGAATATTTTTCAAACAATGTTAGTGATGAATTTCCTAACGATGTTCAAAATGATCATAGTGAGGATAATATTCCTCCTAACGATGATGAAATGATGGAGACATTGCCAACAAATATTGTATCTAGAAGTAGGAGTAGACCTTTTGTATCAATTGAAGATGTTCTAGTGATACAAGTGGTAGAGTAGAATATCTCATGAGAAGAAGTTCTATCAATGATCTTATCTCAAGTGAATGTTGTCAAAAGGATTGCTTGAAACATATTCAAATTTGCATTGGAGAAAAGGAAGAGATATTTATCAATGAATAAAAGCATGAAAAATTCATATTTAGTGGGGTGCATGCAATCTACATTGTCAAGTTATGATTATCATATTGCGTCTTTATTTCTCTATAGAAAGGCTTTCAAAATATTTCATTCAATTGGTAATTTTCCCCTGTCAAGAATCCAAGAAAATTTGGAAAAAGATCCCACATTTTATTCAAAAGTACATCATAAACGAGTGTTTGAGCCATTCGAAAATACTACAATGTCATGGATGAAAGACTCTTTTCAAATCATGGAGAGTGTATGCGAAATAGAGACACAATACATATTCTTAATTACTAATTTCTCAAGACGAGAAATCTACAACATATACAAAGAATATGTATAAGGTGTTGAATGAAATTGTCGTTTTATTACATATCAATATTTTGTGAAGATATGGAGGAAAGAATTCAAAAATGTCTATATTCCTAAGAAAACAAGGATGGGGATTTGCAATAAATGTGGTACTCTTAAATAAAAAAGGGATAAATGTCAAGGGGTAGAAAGAGGTAAGCATTCATAACATTATTTTTTAAAATTGTATAGTCATTAACTATGAAAATGCATTTATTAATAACTTTCTTTTATGTTATGTGCATATTTCACTGTCAAAGCACTTCAAGAGCTTTGCGAACAACAAACAAGTAAAAGGAAAAAGTTGTACAAGGATCGAAAGAAGTGTTATGATAATCCAAATAACCATTTGGGTTTGATAATTGATGGTATGAACCAGAAGAAAACACTTCTACTACATTTTTTTCTCACACCCAAAAATTTACAGGAGGAAAGCTTTACTCAGTTTCACTTGGTTGGTTGTATGGTTTTCAATGGGAAAATGTTGCGTAGGGTTTACTTCAAAACTCCAAATATCCATATGATGCAAATCTGACAATAACCATAATTCATGATGTGCTTTCTCATTGGTCTGGTAATCTTCCTGAAGTTTTGTATCTATGATTGGAAAACACTAGTCGAGAAAACAAAAATCAAAATGTTTTTTTATATCTAAATATACTTGTTGAATTGAGATTTTTTCAGAAGGTAAAGGTTGGTTTCCTTCTTGTTGGGCACACTTATGACCATATTGATCAAATTTTCAGTCATTTTTCAGTAACATTGAGGAGGAAGGATGTTGGGAGCTTTCCATCATTAATTGAATGTATTAAGAAATAATACATGCTAGAGACTATTTTTCATGTGTTGGAAGAAATTGTTAACATGTCAAGATTTATTCTGGGATCACATGGTGAGGAGAAATGCATTAAACAACTTAATGACCTTAGCTTCCAACATGAATTTTGTATCAAAAAATTTGATGGGAAAACACTAATATGGGGCAAGAAGTATTCAACTACTACAGAATGAGCATCGTCATCAAGTTTGGAATTTTTGAAGTTCATTCCAAATAATCCAATATTTGCATCAAATGTATTGTTATTACAATCAGTTTTTGAATTTCATAATGTATGAAGGCATAAGAGAGATATAAATTATTTTGATTTCCTAGAAGAAATTAAAATATCTATTAGATATACATATGAGTACTTTGATGTTGTTCATCCAATTTGGTGGGATTCTTTTTTAATTAGAGTGATATCATTTCAAGATCAATTGTAACAGCCCTGGTGAAAATTCCATGTAATAAAAGTTAATAAAGGAAAAATAATAACCACAGTTGATGGCACACTTATTCCAAGCTGAATGTTGGGAAAACTCATAGTGATGGGGATCACTTTTGATTAATTAATGGCTAAGGAAATTGGCAAAGGAAATGGCTAACGCTTTGGAAAGGAAAAATGGCATTTTGGCACATTTATTTATGAAAATAATGGAAATTAGGAGAAAAGGGAGATGAAAGGTCACAGGTCGCATGTGATGAGGAAAATTAAGGAAAATAATGGAAAATCAAGAAAATAGAGGCTTCATTAATAAAAAGGCTTCTGAGGATCAGTTTAAAGACTTTTTTCAGATCAGTTTTGAAGCTCTCTCTCTATTCTCTCTCTCTCATACAGGTCTAAGAGTAAATGAGCAAGACTCCAGGAGGAAAAAAAAGCTTGGAGAATCCCACTCAAATGTGGATGATGGTCATAAAGACTATAAAAGTGAAACCCATCATGTAGACATGCATATGGATGAAGAAGACACAAGAAAAATTGTAGAGTGAGGCATTAAAGCCTCTAAGTGTGAAGTAGAGCAAGAGAATATAGATGCTCGATAACCCCACTATAACATGGATGGTGAAGATGATGGTGAATCCCACTATGACGAGACACATGTGGATGGTGACTGCAGAGTTATTTTTGAATGATGTTGGTATTTGCGCTATATTGTTCACTAAAATAACCTATATTGGTACTATATTGTTCCAATTTTTTTAGTCTTGGCTAATCCAATTTCTTTATTTTATCTTGCCCCAAGTTAGATACATATGTGTCAAGTTTTCTTGTGATATTTCAATTATGAGATGAAGTAATAAGCATAAATATTTGTGAAAGATGGGAAATTTACTGCATTCTGAAACTTTTTTAGGTTGCAATTGTGATCGAACAATCTTGTGACCAAAATTTATATCATTTTCCCAACATATCATATGCACTATTTAAAACTAAAAACATATAGAGAAACTAACTATTTTATTCTAAAAAGAACTATATTCATATTTGGTATTGAAAATTGTAACTAGGTTGGGTCTTCATAAAATCTATTTGTCAAAAGAATTTTTATTATTATTATAGTGACTCATTAAAGCATGGGTTTCATTATTAGGTCATCGTTTTATTATCAAATTCCCCATTGTGGACTTCTAGGATTAATAAAAATTCATTAGAGTCATTTCATATTTTATGAGGCCTTTCTTGGGCTTTTGGACGATGTGAAAAGAATGATTTTTTAGTCAAAAATGAATTATGTAACCTCCACACCAAGTCGACCTCAAGAAGATCAAGTCAGCCTCAAGGAAGGAAATTCAACCTCATTGGAAGGCTATATATACAAGGAAGTTCAACTTCATTTGGAGCATCTCACCTCTCTCACACATAGTTTGATATCTGAAGATGGAAGCTAGAAGCTGGGAAAAGTGTGAAGGTGAGGAAGGAGGCTAAAAGGAGTGTGAGTTTGGTTAAGGTGGAGGGGAAGAACAAAATCAAAGTTTCTCTCTCTCTCTCTCTCTCTCTCTCTCTCTCTCTCTCTCTCTCTCTCTCTTGTGTGGGCTAGTTTAGGAGATCGACGTCCCCTCGTCAAATTCAAAGTTGTTGTTGATATCGGAAGCTGCCAAGTCAAATTTGTTAGGCTTGAAGCACATCTACTGCTAGGTCAAAGTTTGGATTGAAGAAGGAGAGGTTGGCTTGGTGTGGAGGAGGTATGTGTCTATGTTGAAGAGTCTCAAGAATAACTATTGAAGGAAGATATTTTTTATTGGGTTTTGCCTGAGATAGGGTTTTTTCCCTAACAGAGTGCCTACATCTTGTGAATTGTGTTTTTGTGATCTTCATGCACACATAATTTCATAATTTATTGATGAAATATAATATAAAAAATAAGTAAAAGAAGCCAACATAATTCACAATTAATTATCAAGAGAGAGAAAGCTAACCCTAATCATACTAGCATTGATTTCTCAACATGGTTTCAGAGCTAAGGTCAGAGAAGATTGTAAATCACTTCATTGGATTAAAGGAAATGTTTACTCCATCTATGATAAGAATGGGATTCAACTCTACAAGAAGATGGATCAAGAATATTGTCTACTATTTATTCAACAAGGTTAAAAGTCAAGGGTTCTTAGCTGCACTTACAGGGTCACTGAATGATGATAATGCATGGATCATTAACAGTGGAGCATCAAAGCATATGATAGGGTAAAGTAAACAACTACAAACTCTATCAAAGGAAGCATCTTCCCATGTAGTGGAATTTGGAGACAACAAAAGATGTGTTGTTAGAGGCCTGGGATCAACATCTTTGAAGTTGGAGAATGGAGCAAAACTACATCTCAACAACATATTATATGTTCCAAGTTTGAAAAAAGAATTTTCTTTCAATTTCTTGCTTAGAAGATAAAGGGGATAGAGTTTCTTTAATTGATGGAAAGGTCTTGGTTTGGGTAAAATATTCAAGTATATATAAAGCTAGGGTTATTGGAGTTCATGAAGGAAGTTTGTATAGAGCCATTCCACCACCTCCGCAAGCTCTAGTTCATATGGAAATCTTTCCTATTGATTTATGGCATAGACTATATGGTCATCTTCACTACAAGATCATTCCCACTCTTAAACATCTAGTTCATGGCATCCCCCATATCAAAGAAGATTGTGAAGGAATTTGCAAGGGATTTTCTTTTGAAAAACATTCAAGAAAACCATTTTTCAAATAGTAAAACAAGGTCTAAACAAAAAGGATGAAGTATTTGAGAAATTCAAGGAGTTTAGATGTGTGCCAACCCTAATAAAAATAAAAATAAAAACTTTGAGGTCCGAAAATGTTGGCGAATAAACTTATAAATAATTGATTACATATTGTAAAGAAGAAATAATGAAGAGGGATCTTATTCCCTACTACCTTGAACAAAATGGAGTGGTTGAAAGAAATAATATGACAATTGAAGAAGGTGTACGAACAATGCTACTTGATCAAGACTTGCCAAACTTTCTATGGGGAGAAGCAACAATGATAGTTGTATATATTCAAAATAGAAGTCCTCATATAATTCTTGATAATATGACACCGAAGGAATCATTCATAGGAAAGAAGCCAAGTGTGGACCATCTCTAAAGCTTTGGGAGTCTTTCCTATATCCATGTTCCAACGGACAAACGAAAGAAGCTAGATTCTACAAGCATAGAAGGTATCTTCGTTGGATATAGTCTCTCCTCAAAGGCATATAGAATCTACATCAAGGAAGGGGGACACATTGAAGTAATCAGGGACATTACATTTGATGAAAATCAAGCCTAGAAAAGATCGAAGGATATTCCTATTGGTTCCGATGATGAAGATCTACCCATATTTGAAGAAGAAGAAGTAAATCTTGACAACCCTCTACAATTCAAGAGGAAGAAGAAGGACCAAATGATCCTATTCAACTTGTGATCATACCAAGCACAAGGAAAAGGCCAAATTGGTTAAAATACACTCTTGAAGATGTTTAAGGGCATGAAGTTGCAAAAGGAACCTTTAGGGAAATCAAAAGGCCGAAGAGATATTCTATATATTTTTCATATATGACAAGAGTAATTGAAGAAGAACCATCTACATTTGAAGAAGTTGTTCATCAAGAAGTATGGAAGAAATCTATGCATGAAAAATATCAATCGATCATGAAGAATGGGGTTTGGGAAATTGTTTCTATACCTAGTGACAAATTGGTTTTCACCTCAAAATGGATCGACAATGATCAAACATGTTGTTGATGGAAGCATAGATAAATACAAGGCCATATTTGTTGCAAGGGGTTTCTCTCAAAAGACGTGGGTGTGCCCACCCATGACACAACGATCGTGTAAGGCATGCCCATTGTGTACCGGGTAGGCCTGCCATGCCCACCGACAGCACAACGACCCCCTACTTTCCAGAGGGCCGACAGGTGAGCCTGTTCCATGAGAATGTTTTTTTTTTTTTTTAAGAAACTATATTTCATTAACTAAATGTTATAAAAAAAATAATGGAATGGGGTTTTTGTTTGGTATTCTGAATGAACATAACAATCCAGCTAACACATAACTACTAGTAAACCTATGCGGGTTTAAGACCTACACTCAGTGGGATTTTAACTTAAGTCTACCTAGTTTCCAAAATTTCCTAAATTTCGAATTAATAAATTGAGCTTTCCCCCAAGACAAATAAAAAAAAAAAAAAAAAAAAATTGATTTGTCGGCATATATAAAACTATTTTCCCCAAATTCATCATTGAATGGTTGAAGTAGAAGGGAAACTAACCTTTGAAATGTGACAATCTCTTGTTGAGTGTGTTGTCGATGACAATGTAGCTACTCCACAAAATTGCTCCAATCTTTTTAACAAAACCTCAAGAAGTCAAGATGTGATATGAGGAATAGTGATAACAAAATTTATTATATAGAGAAATTATGGAATTTTTTTATCGCTTCTTGAATGTGGTATTACTAGGATCTTGCTACAAGTTTTGAATGAGTGCCCACACCTCTTCATCATTCTTCCATTCCTGCCTTGCTTCAGTTATCCAATCAGATTGGATAATAGAAATGGCATAAAGCAATGCTTCCACATCCTCGTCCTTCTTTTAGAGTGCATCTGCAACAATATTTTTCTTCCCTTTTTTGTAGATGATTTCAAAGTCATAACCCAACATCTTTGTGACCCATTTTTGCTGCTTTTCTGAAGATAATCTTTGTTCCAAAAAATATTTAAGACTATCATGATCTGTTTTTACCTTGAAGTTTCTTCCCATTAAATAATATCGACATTGATTTAGTGCATGTAGTATTGACGATATGTCCTTTTCTTAAATAGGTTTGTGTAAATAATTTTTCTTGATTGGACAACTTTCAAAAGAAATGGGTCTTCCTTTTTTCATTAAAACAACACCAATTCCATTTCCTGAGGCATCATATTCCACAATAAATATTTTTATGAAGTCTGGTGTAACTAAGACCAATGCTTGGCCTTAATTGCTTCTTTCTTCAGTAATTTTTATTAGAGAACTTTTGAGGTATAAAATGGGTCTCCTAAGAAAAATGTACAACCAAATAAACTTTATAAGAACCAGTAGAATTCAAGATGATGACCATGTGGGGTGATTCACCATTTTTGGGGTTAAAAAGTAAAAAGATTAAAAAATAATAAAATAATAAAACTACTTTTTTCAATTTGAATTTTAAACTTGTCTCCCTAAGGTTTTACTCAAATTTCAAGTGGGAGTACTCGTTGGATGCGAAATTTAATTCCTCGTCCAAGGAGTACCCATGTTGCATATTTTCGACAGTCCCACTAAAAAATGAGAAATACATGAAAAACATTATTGCAATAATGGTTTTCTTATATTTATCATTTTTCATATAGCGGATCCATCGAAAGTATGCAACATGGGTACTCCTTGGATGAGGAATCAAATTCTACATCCAACGAGTATTTCCGCTTGAAATTTGAGTAAACCCATAGGGAGATAAGTTGAAAAAATAGGTTTTTTTTTCCCCTCTAAAATTTGACGATGTAATCTAATATTATTTTATTATTTCCGCTATTATTTTATAATTTCCTTAGAATGCCCATTTTAACAAGTTGGAGATCGGTAACGATAGGTGGAGAGTTGAGATAGATTTTACAGATTTCAATACCAACCTCGATTAACCAACAATTGCCAAATTCGAGATCTGTAATGACAGGTATTGAAGAGTATGGATTGAATCTTCATTAATCTTTATTGTAACTAAATTAATATAAAATGAAAAATCGTAATACATTCACAATAATAGAAATTATTACTTTATTATCATAATAAAGTATCATGTCTTTTTATGTCAATTTTTACACATCAATTTAAAAAGTTAAATAAGTACATTAAAACTACTTTATTAAAAATGATAAATGATAAATTGACCAAATAAATGATAATATAAGTCTGATCTGTATCAATATCATTAAATCACTTTAAAATATTCATGAACAACTTTCACTTTATGTATTGGATGTTTTTATGTATTGTATGTTTATAATACTTACAAGTCAATCTTACATATCCAAACCAACTAAAACAATCTGAGAGCTCAAAAAATTGCCACATCATCTAAATAAAGTATCCCAATCTTTTTTTAAAATTATGTGTCTACACCCGACCTACATCTCCCTTTCAACTTCTCACTTTAAGTTTTCTAGTCACATGTCGTGGACCGTCGTGAATATTTCTCACACCCATAAAAGTCATGAATAAATTATGTTATGATAATGTATTCTAAAGTACATATGTACAACTTTATGAATTTACAATTCCTCTATTTGGTTTGTGCAAGAAAACGCTGAAGAGAGAGCAAATATAGTAGTAATGGATTATAGATGTCAAGTTCTTGTAGTAATGGATTATATAGTCTTTTCAAAATTGCGCAAATATATATATATATAGAGATTAAAACAACAAAGTTAAAAATAGAATATCAATTTATTAAACCATTTATATTATTGTAATCTACAATCAAATGTTTCTAACGAAATAGGGTATTTTATTTAAATAATCTATCAAATAAAGATATTGAATAAGATACCTAAAATGTTTTTTTATTTCCAAATTTTCTAGAACTATTATTTACGCAATTAAATTTTTTAAACTTTTTAATTAAATGTGTATTTGTAAATTAAATGTATATTCATAATATTAATTTACCTTTTTTAATACAATTAAAGTAATTTAAACTTTTTAATTAAATGTGTATTTGTAAATTAAATGTATATTCATAATATTAATTTACCTTTTTAATACAATTAAAGTAATCTAAAAACCAAGCATATAATTATAAAAATTGAGGCTTTTTTTTTAAATATGTGGTTCACAATCCTTAAAGTGAAAGGTATAAGGTTTCCCTAATTAACGAGTATATCGTAAAAATTTTGCCTTATATTTCACATATGATTAACCAATCTTTATATGAAACAGATTGTTTTTGAGTATGACAGGAAGTTCAAACGAAAGTAAATTTATGAGTTCATATTTATATTTTTATTACATAAATTTTAAATTTATGAATAATTTTTTATAAGTATTTTTTTTTTTTTTTTTTTTAATTTGCTAAATATAAATTTGTGACATTGTATTGTATATTATTATTTGTGTGGAATATATGAATAGTTTAGAGCTAAATTGTTATAAGAATTTAAAATTTTACGAGTTTTCAATTTTAATTTTTATGAATTGTAAATTTGAGTGCCCAATTGTATTAAAATTGTAAATGTTAAATTTTGGTGGCTATTAGACGAATATGAAATTTTTATTAGAATGTGTTTTTTCCAATTATGAAGTTTTAAGTTGCATTATTTAATTTATTTACTCTAATATTGAAGTTTATAGCAACCAAGTAATGATGAAAATGAATTGTTTTCCTAATCTATTTTGACATTAAAATAATAAATGAATATTGTGGCTATTGTGATTGATACACCTTTTTTTTTCTTTGTAATAGACATGGGAAGTTTTCTTTTCTTCCCAACAAACATTGTTATTTTTGATATGGATCCTGCTATTTGGAAATTTCTCTCCTTTGATAATATTGAGCTTGTGTTTCATTGGCTTCCTTTATTAGTCTTGATGAAATTTAAGTTGATTTGTAGACAATGGTATATTGTTTTGGAAAACCCACTTTTACTCGCGAGTTGTGAGGAGTTAGGATTTATTTCTTTCTCCACTCACTTTTTCGATGATTGCTTCATAGAATCATACCTTAACAATAAAGGTCACTTGTCTACCAATGATTTTCATTTTCTTCATTCTTCATACAGAATTGAATGTACAGTGGTATCAATGATTTTTTTAGCATGCCTGGAAGTTATTTGCATACAAAAAAGTACTTCACTGTCAACCCTTTTACAAAGTGATCCAAAATAGATCTAGAATAGGCTTCTAAGTCTAAGTGTTCCTCACAGAGGAAAATGAAATTCTAGGGCTGCTCTTGGAAATAGTCCCATTGCATAGATCTGTTCATTATGAATCGGATGCAATTTGAATGGGCTAAAATGGACTTCGAATGAAGAAGTTATTGCAGAAGGAATATTGCCTTTGTCCTTTGAAAAAGGAGGCATTTCTTCTAAAAATGGCATAAAAAGCTCCCTAAGGAAATCGCATCGCAAATGTGCAAAGGGGTGGACTTAAGGCAAGGGCGCAAGGAACCCCGATTGCGACTTCCGCCTTATCGCATCGGAGGTAGGCCTTCGCCTGATATCGGGACCCTAAACTTGGCGATTGCGATTATGCGACATTGCGATTGCCGATGATCGGATCGGAGGATCGGGTCGGCACAGTCCATAGTCAATGGAAAGAATCCCCAGGCCATTCCAAATGCGATATGCGATAGCAATACGCGACATGCAATGTCAAACATCAGATCAAGGAGTCAAATCAACGGTCAAGATCTGATTGGGGTGATTGGTGATCCCTGAAACAAGGGCCATTGACATGCAACTTGCGATAGCGATATGCCGATAAGGGTCGGACTCGATGGGTTTATAGACCCGATTTCATAAGTTTTGAAATCTAGAAATTCAGGATTTCTGTGTATTTCCCGTGTATTGGGTTTTTGGCCAATACGCTATGCAATTGCGATCTACAATGGAATGGCGAACTTGATGGGGTTATAGATTCGATTGAATGCATTTTGAAGTCCAGAAAAATGCTCCAATCATGTGTTTTCGTCAGTTTTCCTGTGTATTGCATTATTGGGCTATTTCCGTAGGAGGAAGGCCGAACGGTTGGGTTTTCCTATGCCCACCGATTCATTGCAATAGGAAACTGATTCTTTTGTGGAAACAATCAAGTTCTTTAATGTTGGAGGATTGTCACCAATGCATGATAAATACACAGAGAGCACGATTAACCAAAGGTAGCTGGAGGACTGAAAAAGGTCATTGGAAGGTTGTTGAGAGTCGCTTGGAGGTTAAGCGAACCACAGAGGCACACAGAGGCCGAGAGAAGCTCAGAGAGCTAGAGCCAGAGATGAGAGCCAGAGTGAGAGCCAGAGAGAGAGCCAGAGCAAGAGCCAGAGCAAGAGCCAAGAGCCAGAGCCAAGAGCCAAGAGCAAGAGCCAGAGCCAAAGCCAAAGCCAAAGCTAGAGCTAGAGCCAAGAGCCAAGAGCCAGAGCCAGAGCTAGAGCTAGAGCCGAGAGCCAGAGCTAGAGCCAGAGTTGGAGCTAGAGTGAGAGTCAGAGCCAGAAAGCCTGAGAGCTTCAGAGCCAGGGAAAAGATGGTGTTCTAAATTCATTGTTTCTATGTAATCCAATGGATTTGAGCATGGAGATTGTAAAATAAATTATGCCATAATCCCAGAGAGCCTAATCGAGTTGACTAGAGCTCAAGGAGACGTAGCCCAAAAGTTTTGGGTGAACTTCTTATTAAACTTGTTGTCGTATGGTTTTCTTACTTGCTACTTTGTTTACTGTTATATGTATTTTATTTCAGCATAAGCAAATGAACTCAAAGCACCTAAAAAGTTAAAGACAAACAAAAACATACACCTATTTTTAAGAATTATTAATTCCGCAATTTGTTAATCATAAGATCTTGGAAATATATCAGCTTTGGAGTGGGAGAAGTTCTTGTAAGCTAACAAGAAGCCTTTATCACCCCATTTCAGATCAGGTGGTATCAGAGCTGGATGATTAACCCCACCTTCAAAGAAGGTGATATCAGAACCCAAGTTATACCAAAGCAAGTGGTAGCTTGATGCTTGATTGATCAAAACAAGTTGCCTGATTGACAGAGCAAAATATTGTTTGTCTGAAAGGTGTTTGGGCAGTCAAGGATTGATTTTTTATTTGATTGTATGCTTGTTTGTAGACTGACTATTGTGTGAGTTTGCAGAGGTGAAAGCTATTGATAGCTAAGTCCAGGAGAGGACAAGAAGGAAGAAGGGTTGAAGGCATTCTTCTTATCCCAAAGGACATCAAGGCAATCCTTGAATCACAAGAGGTTTGTTGCAAAAGGTTGCTTGAATAAGCTCTTTGTTAATCTTGTTTGAAGTTCTTTTGCTCATTTTGATAATGACAACTTCTACAAGTGAATCCTTAAATTCCTCCTTTATCACAAGATTCTTTGATGAAGACATGAAGCAAGACTTGTTCATCATGATGGACATGGTGATAGAAATGTATGAGGATGGAAGGAAGAGCGTCATCCTTAGAGAGAAATTGAATTCCGTGGAGGAAGAGAAGCAATTTCTTTCTAACAAATTGCAAGAAATGGAGAGGCAACTTCATATTGTAAATATGAACCTGAAAAGGATGCATGAGTTGGAGACACAACTCTTTGTTTCCAAAGAAGCCTGGGTCAAGTATCAGCTTGAAGAAGAGGTAAACAATTCCAATTTGTCTTCAAATTCTTCTAAGAATGCTTATATTGGTTCTTTTGAAAAACATACCAGAGGCATAAGTTTCAAGTTAATGTCCAAGATTGGTTATGGAGAGAGTTCCAAAGCTGCCATGAAAGCCATTGAGACAGTTCCAAGAAGGAGTTTCATTTCAGGTCTTCTACCTCAAGAATGTAAAGATTGTATTCATGGAGAATGCAATAGCTTGAAACATAATTTGCAGGATGTAGGTGTTCATAAGAATGCACTTGAACCAGAGAGTTGGAAACTCTGACAGCCTTGAAGAGATTGATGGTGTTCCAAAGGAAGCCACTTCTTCATTCAATTCACCTCCTCATGAAGGTAATAAAGGTGAAAAAGAAAGGTATAAATCTAGCTCTAAACACATTCCTTTTGATTGTGTTAAGCATGATAAATTTCCATATCAACATTGGAAAAGAATTGCTTGTTCCTTTTGTGGTTTGGATAACCATAGTGTTTCTAGATGCTGGAAGAGAATGGCCACATGCAGGAAACTTTTGAAGGAAAAGAAGCAAGAAGCCAAAGGTCCATTGGACAGGGAAAATCATGTTGTCAAGGGGATGCACATGTGTTGCACTTACTGCCATAAGCAAGGACATCTTGCTGAAAGGTGTTGGACTCTAAATCCAACAATGCTTCCACAAAAGTTGAAGAAGGTGGAAAGAGAAAATGGCAAGAATGGAAAGGAACTTTCCATGATTGATGTGTTTCAGAATGATTCACATGTTGATGTTGATGTGCAGACAAAGGTAGCACCTTTGAAATGGATTGGTAAGAAATGGTTAGAGTTCTTATCCAATTAAATATTGCATGTCTTTTGATGTGATGCATCTATTTTCATTTTTTGTTAATGAGATGCAAGTTGCAGGATTTTACCAAGAAGGTGAATGGAAAAGTTGAGTAGGAGACTCACTTTATTGTTGCAACATTATATTCCATTTCAGCTTCGAAAGTACAGTAAGCTTAAGCAAAAGTTGAAGGATGAAATGCATGCATGAGATGATGTGCATGAACACAGGGATGTTGATGATTGCCTTGTATTTGAACATGTATGTGTAATTAACTTGCAGGGTTGATTTCTTTGACATGCATGTGATGCAATATTGACTTGGGAAAAGTTGATTTGGTCTCCAAGATGGAGATAATGATGAAGTGTTTCATCTTTGGAAAAGAATCCTTGAGATCTTTTCCACATGCTTTACTTGAAGGGTCTATTGTTTTAAAAGCATGTTTTGTCAACTTGTTATCTAGTCAATCATTTGTATGTAGATGTAAGACATGGAGGTGTTCACAAGATGTGAAATCTATTTCTTTCGTTGAAGCAGGAGTTTAGACCATCCAGTTGTTATCTGTAATCCTATTGTTGTTGACAGTTTTTCAAACAAGTACAAATGAAAATTTTGTGAAGCATATGTAGCTTCACATTGGTTTGGGCCACCTTGGATCAATGATCAAGGCAGAGAAGTTCAAGCTACCTTTTGTGACCTTCTCAGCAGGGGTTCTACAGGAAGTTAAGGAGGAAGACAGTTCTTCCCAGGAGGACCAGCACATCCAGGAAGGAAAGTGGTCAGAGACTTTGTTTCAGAATGTTAATTTTAGGAATGTTCTATGCTTAGAGCAATTTATTTCAATTTTCACAGTTAGCTCCATATCTTTTTCAGATTAGCAATCACAACAGAATTAAAGTAAACTACAAATAAAATATAAACATAAATCGTAGAAGACAAGCCAAGACAAGAGGACACAAGATGTGGTGCTAGCCAGGAAAAAACCCCAATGTGGGGAAACCCTTGATCAATTCTTCATAAATGCTCTTCAATAATTCAGCAGAGAGAGAGAGAGAGAGAGAGAGAGATAGTATGTTTACAACAGAAGTCAACACTTTGACTTATCTAGATAAGAGCATAGATCATCTCTAAGAAGATGATACATGAGATCAGTTGAAGACATGCTGCTTCAACTAATTGTCCAAGATGACTCCTTCACCTATGATTGTGTTGCATTCTTTCATCATGTTGCACCTCACCGCATTGCACCATGTTGCACCCATCATCATTATGCTGCATCTCATCATGATTCATTAATCATGATTGTACCCATCACTGTACTGCATTATGTGCCATTGTTGCACCATGTTTCCATCCTGACCTATGTGTTGGTTGCACCTTTCTTGCTTGTTGTCCCTTGCTTGCTTGTTGTCCCTAGCATGCTTGTTGTCCTTAGCATGCTTGTTGTCCCTTGCATGCTAGTTGTAACATTGCATGCTTGGTGTATTTGTTGATAAGTACCATACAACTGTCCTAATGTTAGTTAGTTGTCCCTTGCATGTTGCTCTCCTTCAAAGACAGATGCTCTGATTGTTTCAGCAATTCCCGACAGTTCTGGCAGTTCCCGGTAGTTCCAATTGCTCCTGACAATTTTGGCAGTTCCAACTTTTCTGGCTTTTTCAGCTTTTCCTACAAATCCAGCATTTCCGGCTTTTCCGACAGTTCTAGTTTTTTCAGTATTTTTCGGCTTTTTCGGATTTTCCGGTAGTTCCGTCTTTTCCGACAGTTTCGACTTTTCTAGCAGTTCCAGCTTTTCAGACAGTTTCGGCTTTTCCAGTAGTTCTGTCTTTTCTGGAAGTTCTGACTTTTTTGGCATTTCGAGCTTTCCCATCTTTTCCGGCAATTCCGATAGTTCCATCTTTTCTGGTAGTTCCGGTGTTTCCAATTTTTCTAGCTTTTTTGGCAGTTCCAGCTTTCTGGTTTTTCTGGCAGTTTCAGCAGTTTCAGTTTTTCAGGCTTTTCTAACAGTTCTGGCTTTTCTGACAATTCCGACTTTTCCGACTTTTTCGGCAGTTTCAGTAATTTCAGCGGTTTCAGCAGTTTCAGATTTTCCGACTTTCCAGCTTTTCCAGCAGTTCCGGCTTTTCCAATAGTTCTGTCTTTCTACCCTCCGTATCAGGGTAGCGTTATCCCTTAGGATCTCTCCTCCTACTAAAACCCAAAGACAAGTAGAGAGAGGAAGAGATCCCAACTGTGTGTTGAAATGACTTGAAGGCCACCTCTATTTATATTAAAATGTTGAGCACATGTGGGGTTTATTTGGTTGTTGGCTGACTTTAATGAATTGTCTTATAACACAAATAAATTCATAACTCCATGAATACTTATCAGAGTTGAATGATGTTTAGATCAATCCTACACCTCTCAATAAATAAATAACATGACCCACATGGAGTTTGGCCCTAGTTGCCAATTTTAACACTCCCTCTCAACTAGGGAGAACTCCATTCACTGATCCATATGTCCGACTGTACTATCTCTGCCATCAGTTCCTTGCACTGCTATGATCTGTTGAGCTCTGCTCTACTTTGATCTGCTGAGCTCTACTCTGCTCTACTTAACCATGAAGAAGAAGAATTGATCGAGAATGTCTCATACCATTCTCTACCGACCCGAAGTCAGTTTCATCTAAAGACAATGTGTCACATCACTCTTACTGACTAGAAGTCAGTTTTATTGATCCCAGATCAATATCACAAGAGAGTGTCTCAAACCACTCATACTGATCCCAGATCAATGGAGGTCATCCTAGCATAGGGAGTATGGTAGATACAGCAATGCATCCATTGATAGTATTACTATGGTCTCTATCCTCATTTCCCTACTCATTGATTAGATGATAGGTCCCTCCCATGAGTCTCAGACTGCATGGGTAAGATGCCTCGACAGGAGAACTAATCATCATGTCCACAGGAGAACGAATCATCCTGTCAGTGGATGCCATGGAGAACTAATTGTCCTGGCCCACAGGAGAACTAATCATCCTGTTCCATAGTCGCCACAGAGAACAAATCATCCTGGCCCATAGGAGAACTAATCATCATGTTCCATAGTTTCCACGGAGAACAAATCATCCTAGCCCACAGGAGAACTAATCATCATGTTCCGCAGTTTCTACGAGAGAACTAATCATCCCAACCCACAGGAGAACTAATCATCCTGTTCATAGCGCACCACAAGGGGAGGGTGAGTCGCCCTGTGGTCGTATGTTGCTCCAGTAAGTACCCCAAGCCTCCCAGAGCTCAATGCATGCAACATGCAAGACCCTTATAAGAAGGTCTCTCAATGACTCCAAGTCATTCGAGAAAGTGACAAATTTGACCTTTCCCTGGGGCTTTGAAAAAATTTATGCGACCTGTACATCAGTCTTAATGCGATGGAGCCTCCTCGCTCATCGACTTACCATATCGCAGATAAGGTAGTATCTGATGTCTATCTGCTGGAGCAATCATCGAATATGGGATTCCTCAATAATCGAATCCCACCTCTGGTTGTCACAGAGAATCACAATGGTATTCATCATGTGTACAAACAGCTCACTTAAGAGCTTCTACAACCATGCAGCTTTACACAAGATCATACTCGTAGTTATGTATTCGGTCTCAGTGGTGCTTATAGCAACTGACTTCTGCTTCCTGCTCATCCATGATATCGAAGCAAAATCCAAAGAGAACCAACACTAAGAAGTGCTCTAGTGATCCTCCACACTAGCTACCTAGTCAGCATTTGAATAATCATGCAGTTTCATATTTCTAGCAGTGTATCTCAATCCATGAGAGATTGTGCCCCAAAGATATCTCAGAAGATTCTTAGCACCAATCCAATGACGCTCAACCAAATATGATCTCACCATGCCAAATGCAAAACATATGTTCAGACGGAAGTTCACCAAGAACATCAACACAAAGGAGATTATGAAACTTAGAGGCATTTCTCAAATCTGGTCCGACATCACTACCATATAACTTTTGAAAGTTAAAATCCTCGAGGTAGTCACAGGTTTGCAGTTTATCATTCCACATCCGGAATCCAACTCTGTCTTACTTCTACAAATAAGAGGGTCTGCACCTGTCAGAAATAGGTCATCCTCATAAGGTGTCAGTATGAGAGGTCTATCATCCACAACCTTCGGGGAATGGTTTGGATTAGTTTCACTCCTAGTGAACCTTAGCTTCGTCAGATATCTATCAATCCTCTCATACTATGCTCGAGGTGTTTTTGCTTCAAGCTATAGAGGGTTTTCTTCCACCTGTATACATGAGATTCCCGATCATGAATCTCAAAATCCTTAGGTTGTTCCAAACTTGTGGACCTGCTGCATGAGGGGAATGGTCCCCTTATAAGATTTTCATTCGATACATCTCAGACATGTACTTTCATGTCCTATTTGAATTCAGACATCCCTATCACCATTTGACTCATATCAGGTAGGGCCCCATAGGTAGACCTCCAGTGTTATAGATGCGATATGTCAATTGACATGATCCCCAATGGACCATCCTGCAACTTGATACAAATTTCCAACCCTGAACCCATGAGAAAAAGCATCTTTGAAAATTATATTTTTTAACACATACCTTTCCATCGATGAATGCCATCTTGGAACCTTTGACTTCCATTTCCGTGATGGACACCGGGTTCTTCCTATGATCAGGTACATAAAAGAGATTCTGTAAATGAATCGAGTTACCCTTATTCAATTGAGAGTTAACATTCCCTACACCCTTTCCAGGATAGGTCGCATCGGCTCCAAGTATGATCCCACGATTGTTTCCATCTCTACCAAATTAGAGAGTGCACCCATCTATCCGATGAAGGGCCTTGAAGCACTACAATCTATAAGCCAAATTCCCAAAGAATCTGAAGGAGAGGGCCAATACAAGATAATGCTTCTTTATCTTATCAGAAACAACATTTGATTCTTCATACCCGGGGTTCCTTGCTTTCTATGAAGAGTCGGCCCTTTCCTTGATGACATGCATTACCTGTCATTCCTTTGATCATTGAAGATGTTCCTGGAATGATTGTTATCATCATCAAGTGATTTGTCCTTGCCATTCGGATAGTCCTTCGCATGATGGTCGAACTAGTTATCTGCTTTTCCTTCCACCCTGAGATCCGGTCTCCCAATGAAGTGATCTTTAGGTAGGCCATATTCCGCTGCACCATTCTGATAATATTCTCTGCTTTGACTTCACCCTTAGTGAATTTGAAGAGTGATGAGGAATCCATTGATCCTTTTGTCCTTTCCCAACTGTCTTCGGTGATTGCTCTTTCACTCTTGCTTGGGCATTGTCTTCACCTCAGCACTGATACCATGTTAATTTTAGGTATGTTCTATGCTTAGAGCAATTTATTTCAATTTTCACAGTTAGCTCAATATATTTTTCAGATTAGCAATCACATCAGCATTAAAATAAACTACAGATAGAACATAAACATAAATCGCAAAAGACAAGCCAAGACAAGAGGACACAAGATGTGGTGCTAGCCAGGGAAAACCCCAATGTGGAGAAACCCTTGATCAATTCTTCTTCTATGTTCTTCAATATTTTAGTAGAGAGAGAGAGAGAGAGATAGTATGTTTACAACAGAAGTAAACACTTTGACTTATCTAGATAAAAGTATAGATCATCCCTAAGAAGATGATACATGAGATCAGTTGAAGACATACTACTTTAACTAATTCTCCAAGGTGACTCCTTCACCTTTCGTTGTGCTGCATTTCGTCATCATGCTACACCTCACTGCACTGCACCATGTTGCACCCATCATCACTATGCTGCATCTCATCACGCTTCATTAATCATGACTGTACCCATCATTGTACTGCATTATGTGCCATTGTTGCACCATGTTGCGATCCTAACCTATGTGTTGGTTGCACCTTGCTTGCTTGTTGTCCCTTGCTTGCTTAATGTCCCTAGCATGCTTGTTGTCCTTAGCATGCTTGTTGTTGCATGCTAGTTGTCCCTTGCATGCTAGCTATAACATTGCAAGCTTGGTGTATTTGTTGCTAAGTAGCATACAACTGTCCCAATGTTAGTTAGTTGTGCCTTGCATGCTGCTCTCCTTCGGAGACAGATGCCCCAACTATTTCGGCAATTCCCGAAAGTTCTGGCAGTTCCGGCAGTTCCAATAGTTTTAGTTGTTCTCGGCAGTTCTGGCAGTCCAGGCAGTTCCGGTAGTTCCAAATTTTCTAGCTTTTCTGGATTTTCCGGCAATTCTGGCAGTTCCGGCATTTCCAACTTTTCCAGCTTTTCCAGCAATTCCAGTTTTTTTTTTTCGGTTTTTTCAGCTTTTCTAGCTTTTCTAGCAGTTATGTCTTTTCCAGCAGTTATGATTTTTCTGGTAGTTCCGACTTTTCCTATAGTTCTGGATTTTCTGGCAGTTGCGGCTTTTCTGGATTTTTCGGCATTTCCAGCTTTCTTGACTTTTCCGACAATTCTGACAGTTCCGACTTTTCCAACTTTTCTGGCTTTTCTAGCAGTTCCGGCTTTTCCAGCTTTTCCGACAGTTTTGGCAGTTTCAGTTTTTCTAGATTTTCTGGCAGTTCTGGCTTTTCCGATAGTTCCGGCTTTTCCAACTTTTCCGGCAGTTTTGGTAGTTTCGGCTTTTCTAGCTTTTCTAGCTTTTCTGGCATTTTTGGCTTTCTCCCCTCTCAATCAAAGTAGCGTTATCCCTTAGGATCTCTCCTCCTACTAAAACCCAAAGACAAGTAGAGAGAGGAAGAGATCCCAAGTGTGTGTTGAAATGACTTGAAGGCCACCTCTATTTATACTAAAACGTTGAGCACATGTGGGGTTTATTTGGTTGTTGGTCAACCTTGACGAATTGTCTTATAACATAAATAAATTCATAACTCCATGAATACTTATCGGAAATGGATGATCTTTAGGTCAATCCTACACCTCTCAATGAGATGGATCCAAGAAAAATATTAGTTTCCATAGATAACATGACCCACATGGAGTTTGGCCCTAGTTGCCAATTTTAACACAGAGGCACTATGTAGAGGCAAGTGTATGGAGGCTAAAAGAAGAGGGTGAGGTACTCTCATTTACTGTTCAGATCAGTATGTCAGTCTTTTGGAAACCAAAAGTTCTTTTAGTGGGAAATTGTGATCCAAAATGGATCTAGAATAGACTTCTAAGTATAAAGTGTTCCTCATAGAGGAAAATGAAAGTCCAGGGCTACTCTTCGAAATAGTCCCATTGCATAGATCATTTCATTCTGAATCTGATGCAATTTGAATGGGCAAAAATGGACTTCGGATGAAGAAGTTATCACAAAAGGAAGATTGTCTTTTTCCTTTGAAAAAGGAGGCATTTCTTCTAAAAATGGCATAAAAGGATCCTTAAGGAAATCACATCGCAAATGTGCAAAGGGGTGGACTTAAAGCAAGGGCAGAAGGAACCCTGATTGCGACTTCCGACTTATCGCATTGGAGGTAGGCCTCCGCTCGATATCGGGACCCCAGACTTGGCGATTGCAATTATGCGACATTGCAATTGTCGATGATTGGATCGGCAAATCAGGTCAGCACAGTCCATAGTCAATGGAAAGAACCCCCAAGCCATTCCAAAGGTGATATGCGATAGGGATACGCAATGTGGAATGTCAGCCGTCGGATCAAGGAGTCAGATCAACAGTCAAGATTTGATCGGGGTGATCGGTGATCCCCTGACACAAGGGTCGTTGGCATGCGACTTGCAATAGTGATATGCCGATAAGGGCCGGACTCGATGGGTTTATAGACCCGATGTAATAAGTTTTGAAATTCAGAAATTTGGGATTTCTGTGTATTTCCCATGTATTGGGTTTTTTGCCAATACACCATGCGATTGCAATCTGCGATGGAATGGCAGACTCGAAGGGGTTATAGATGCGATTGAATGCATTTTGTAGTCCGGAAAAATGCTCCAATCATGTGTTTTCATTAGTTTTCCTGTGTGTTGCATTATTGGGCTATTTCCACAAGAGAAAGGCCAAACAGTTGGGTTTTCCTATGCCCGCTGATTCATTGCAATAGGAAACTGATTCTTTTGTGGAAACAATCGAGTTCTTCAATGATGGAGGACTGTAACCGATGCATGATAAAAACACACAGAGCACGATTAACCAGAGGTAGTTGTAGGACTGAAAAAGGTCGCTAGAAGGTTGTTGAGAGTCGTTTGGAGGTCAAGCGAACCACAGAGGCATGTAGAGGCTGAGAGATGCTCAGAGAGACAGAGCCAAAGCCAAGAGCCAGAGCCAGAGCTAAGAGCCAGAGCCAAAGCAAGAGCCAGAGCCAGAGCCAAGAGCCAGAGCCAGAGCCAGAAATCCTGAGAGCTTCAGACCCAAGGATAAGATGTTGTCCTAAACCCATTGTTTCTATGTAATCTAATGGAGTTGAGCATGGATCTTCTAAAAGAACTTATGCCATAATCCCATAGAGCCTAGTTGAGTTGACTAGAGCTCAAGGAGACGTAGCCCAAGAGTTTTGGGTGAACTCCATATTAAACTTGCTGCTTTTTTTACTGTTATATGTATTTTATTTCAGCATAAGCAAATGAACTCAAAGCACCTAAACAGTTAAAGACAAACCAAAACATACACCTATTTTCAAGAATTATTAATTCCGCAATTGGTTAATCATAAGATCTTGGAAATATATAAGCTTTGGAGTGGGAGAGGTTCTTGTAAGCTGACAAGAAGCCTTTAGTGCCCCATTTCAGATCAAAAAGGCATTTAGAAATGTTGGAGTTCTTAGTCTCGGGGAGTGAGCATTCTTTTATTTGTTGCAAAAATCCCGTCCACGAAAATATGAATGGTTATTCTTAAAAGATGTTTCTAAAAACATGGATTCGCATTTTCTCATTTGCAGTAGTGTTGACAACATTTGGAATAGGACGAAGCTTCCATACAGTGGTGTAATGCCACCAAAGGAGGCTATATTTTTTAAAGAAAAGTTTTATTGGGTATATCTAGAGAGAGATTATGAAGATTACCCTACTTATGGTTACACTATTTATTGGTTCGATTTGAATAAAAACAATTGGGGTTATTCATTTATTCATATTGTTGACATACAATATATGTCATTAGGGTTATACATAAATCAACTTGTTTTTGTTGTTAATAGTGGTTCCACCTCTGTTTGGTCACTTGAAGAAATAGATAATTTTGAATTTGGTCAACTCTCAAAAGAGTGAAATCTAGAATATTTTGAAGATGATTGGGGGTACAGATGGTCATTGCTTGAAATTTTGTCTATGGATATAAATAGTAAATGTTGAGGTTACCTACCTTTGCACATAGTTGAAGAAAATTTCCTTATGTTGCCTTTGTCCAAAGTGCAGTTAATGGTGTATGATTTAGTGACTATATTGTGCAAAACATCAATTGTTGATGAATTGTTCATGCTGGAAGCCTCATCCTTCTATCTAAAAATGGTAGAATATTTTTTATAATGTGATTGAAAATGGATTTTTTTTCTCTTATTCCAAATGAAGATTCTATTGTTGACATACCTCCACTACCTATGGATGTATTTAATTAACCCTTATGGCTTGAACATGATTTTTTATTCATATTGCTTAAGGCACTATGTATGTTTAATGTTTCTAAGAATTTCTTTTAAGATAATTGTAATTCACATTTTGAAGTTATATTGACATAACTATGCTAAATCTGGAATGTGGTTTATGCTTGGTTTTTTGCAATTTGTAGAAATCGAATCATTATCCTACTTATTTGGAAGAAAGGTTTTGTTTCTACGAATCCATAATTTGCAAAACTTCTTAGTGTATCTAATGAAAGCCTTGCAAGTGTTTGGTTTTGTCCATGTTGATATACAAGTTGTTTTTGTGACCTCTTCTATTATCTATAAGGGGATGATTGTTCCATGTGTTCGAACTTTGTGGTGGGAAAGGTAATTTTTCAAATATTCCTTGTGTGTGTGTATCCTTGAAATTTGAAGGCGTATTTGTTAGTATTTAGTTGTTTAAATATTGAAGAGTAGATATTAGCATCCAAGGAAAATGAAAAACAAAATTTGAACTGACTTTAACTTTATCATAGAAATGTTGAGTGAACTAAGAAGTGAGAGTAATGCGAAAGGACCTCGCTCTACTGCTACATGGCAACGATCAAATGAATACCAACAATAGTGGTATGAGAAAAATAAGGAATTCATTAAAGCACAGAGTAGAGTTGTGTACCAATGAAAAAAAAGAGCTTTAGAAAATCAAGGAGTAGTCGTAAATCGTAAGTATGAAGAGAGGAGTGGTGTAGTGCAGCGAATATTTTCTTTTGATGCTCATTTTCGTTGATGGTTATGATGTGAAAGAAATTATATTTTTTCAAGATTTACTAACTTTCATCTTCTTTGGGAACATTTTGTTTGAAAAGAGAGTCTTCATATGAACGACGATGCTATTTAGTTTGAAAACAATGAAATAAATGTAATTTTGGGAGTTGATGACAATGGTAGGAATGAACAATTTCCTGAAATGGTTGAAAATTTGGGAGACGGTGTTGGAGAATAGGGTCAATGCTTTCCTAGTAGAAACTATATTGTTAATATAGTTACCTCTGTTGAATCTGTATGTAATGTGTTTGTTGCAACATTGTAAGCAGTTCAAGTTTTTTTCTTTTGCATTCTTTTTTATTCTTCTTCATGTGAAGTTTTTACTGCTATATTTTTTTCTCGCATTGTTTGTCCATAACAGTGTCGAAATGATTATTGACTGGAAAATATATTCAGAAGCAGTGCAACCTTTATTTGTTCCTAAATGTGAGGGTCAACGACCAACTTGTCAAACTACACAGAAAGATGAAATATATGGCCTGACTAACCGTAAGTTTAGAAACTTCTGTCTTTAGGTAGGAGAACATTTTGTTGGCATGTTTGTTTGCATTGTTGTTAATTGTATGATGAAATATATGGCCTAACTAACCGTAAGTTTAGAAACTTCCGTCTTTAGGTAGGAGAACATTTTGTTGGCATGTTTGTTTGCATTGTTGTTAATTGTCTCCAAATTTTGTTGCTATTCCATATATTTTCTCAAATTTTGTATGTTTTGGAACATTGTGTTTACAAAGGGACGCTTGAAAGAAGTGAGGACCTTGGGGTTGTGGAAATGGTGGAAGACATGATATAATGGAAGATAGGGAATTTCATTCCATTGAACAACTTGTTGCGTATGATTTTTTTGGTGATAGTAATATGCTTGCTATAATGGTTGATAATTTGGGCCAGTTTGTTGGAAATGTTGGAACCACTATTTTTCGACGTGGCTCTAAAGTGAATATTGATGAAGCTAAAGAATGTGCGTACACTTTTCCTCTTGGCGCAGCATGGGTGGTGTTGTCCTTTGAGATAACCAAAGTTCAATTGGTTATGCCATATTATCTATAATGTTTTGTTGATTTTAATGATTTGGATGACCAGTGAACTATTTTTAAATAGGTGCTTAAACTTAAAAATATTTTTAATAAAATAAAAGGTTATTCTTTACAAACACATGGTTATTTTTATTTTAGGTGGATGGATAAGAAGAATGTGTAGATGTATAACTGATTTGATATTCAAGCTAAGTATTTAATCATTTATAACCAAAAATCAAGAAAATAGTGTTTCCTTGATCAACAAAATATAATTAAACTATTACAGAAATCTAGTGCAATTTAAGTTAAAAGAGGAATTTACAATAACAGATAATTCTACAAATTAATCTCTTATTTAAATGCAACTTCATAGCAGATTCAAAATGAAATTTATATTCAATTAAATTTTAAATCGAATAACTATAAAGGATTTAATTATATGAAGAAGACATAATGAAAAACTAGATGAAAACAACTCATTGAGAGACAAACCATATGAGGCAAATCTAGAATATTTTATTATTTCAAAAATGTCCCAGCTTAGTACAAATCTGTGTAAAAATTCTCTATAGATCAGCTAGCCTATAGATCGGCTAGCTCTAATACCATGTAGAAATTCTCACTGTATATCACCTGATAATGCAATGTACTAAAGTAAAATACTTGCTCTACTTCTACTATCAAACTTTGTGAAAGCTTAATCAATTTGATCAAAGATCAAATAGAACACATATAACAGAGAAGAAGAAATCATACACATGAAACACAGAAGAATACTCTGGGGAAAGCCTCAGCTAAAAACCTCGCTATCTATATTATCATACAAGTGGAAATATCTCAGGATTACACAAATATTTAGCTCACAAGCTATCAGGATTACACAAAGATTTAGCTCACAACCTATCCAACTCTCAATACAACCCTCATTGTTGCTCATAGACATAATAGACAACACATATGCCTTCCTTCAGTCCTCCAAGCCTCCTATTTCCTTACGCAGTTTCTCCTGGGTCCTCAAGTTGCCACTTGTGTGTAATTACCACACGCACTGCTCACCAAACTATGAAATAACTGCACAATCTTGAAGGAGATAATTCCTTATGTGTGGATGAGTTTCCTATATAGGAAAATTCCTCCAACTGATAATACACTATCCCTTTCTTTGATCTCAACTAGGTCTCTTTCTGAACTGAGATGCATGAGTTATTTATGATAGAATATTCAATTATCTGAAGTACACTAGTTGCATGCGTGCATGCATTGACTAAATGAACTCACAATCAGTTCCACAAACTGTTAGAACTAATATAACTGGACTTAAATTAGTTAACTAAGCTAACTAATTACAACTCAAAGTACAACTCATCCTGATCTCCTTAATTAAGGGATAACTTCCTCAATCAAAGGGATAATTGTTGCATGTCTTCACATAGACTTCATGTTTGATTTTCTCCAGCTAATTAACTCAAGATGAATGAATTAATTATTTTACAAACAGCTGCTGAGCTCAAATTCGAATTTTAATTCACAATTTTAATTCAAGGGTCAATTAAAATTCAAATCTATCCCAAAATGCTATTTATAGCAATGTTATTTTTAGCATTTCTATTTTATCATTCCTTGTTGCTATTTCCAACACTGGTACTTGAAATGCTATTTATAGAATTTCTATTTATAACATTTCTTGTTGTTATTTTCGACACTCCCTCTCAACAAGAAAGGCATTCAACTCAAATGCGCTCCTGAACCTTTGGAATGTTCTGCATGCAACACTTCTCCCTAGTGTTGTTGCTCCAGCAACTCTAGAGACAAAAAAATATCCAACTTGAATCAGAATGATGACTCTACCATCAATGTCTCTGACTGTTATTGCCTCTATCGACTGAAAAACTCTGCACCTCTGTGCTCTTCAGTGTCTAACTGCTCTAGCCTATGTCACTTTGATCTCTAACTGCATTAATCACACCGATTCCTCCTGCTGCATCTATGTTGTTGTTGGTCCTGTCTCCCAGCACTGCATCTCCACTACACCTCCTCTCATCATGTTGCATCGTGTTGCCCACTTCTGCACTGCAACTCAGTTACTAAGAAGTAAGTAACTGATCTCCCAACTGACCTCCCTGTTGGGCTAGAAACATCCTCTGATGTTGAAGCTTCCTTTGTTGCTCCATTTGCATCTGTCTCTACCCACTCAGCCAGTCCTGCTGCTCCTCGTCGGGGCTCCAGTAGCAAGGTCTAATCAAAGAGGCTGAGTACCTCAAGGATCCTACCCCTATTCCAGCCTTCTTGGGACAATCACTTCACATCACCCCACCTCACACCTGGAGGTATGACTACATGTGATCCCTCTGCCCACTTGGCTTGAAATTTCCCTCTACTAGAGGTATCTGCATGAGTGGATGTCTCCACTTGATCTCCTCTTGGCTTCTCCAGTTGTGGCTGCTCCACAACCTCTTGAAGTTGCTTCACCAATTGTGGCTCCTCCTCAATTGTCTGAGACTTCTTCTGGCACTGCATGTTGAGAGGTAGTGTACAATCCCTCTCAACCACCAAGCCTCTAACAGTTGCCTTGCTCCTCAAGGATTTGCATGCATCTTGAACCTATAGAGCATACAGGTTCTTGACTCGTGAATCGATCTGCTTCACCTGTCTCATGGTGATGTGCATAAGGAAAACATTTCCCTTACTGAAGACTACATCATAGCCTTTGTCCTCCAACATTGCAATCGATACCAAGTTCTTCTTCAGTCCTGGCACATACTTCACATCTGTTAACATAATGCGAGCTCCATGATTCCTCTGAAAAGAAACCGTGCCCGCTCCTGAAACACTAAACTTTTCATCATTACCCATCTCTATGAGTATCTTGTGGTCTTTCTCCTCCAAGGTACTGAACAAACTCTTATCGTTAGTCGCGTGGAATGAGGTTCCACTTTCAAGAAACCAACCACAACCCATCATTGATGAAACCATGCATGCGATGAGGGTAAAATCCAATTCGAACTAAGAGGCCATTGCCTCACCTTCAGATCCTTCCAAGGATCCCTTCTTGGATTACTTCAATGGACAATTTGTTGCATAATGGCCCACCTCATGACAATTAAAGTATCTCACTTTAGATTTGTCAATCTTCTTCCCTCCATGAGAAGAACTCAATTTGGGATGAGAATCCTTCTCCTTCCCTTTCTTTGCCTTACTCGCTAAGGCGCAATTTTCTTCCTCATCATGCTTTGATGAAGAACCATCTCTGGTGCTTCTCCTAATCTCCTCCTACATCAGATCCAACCAAAGTCATTCCCAATCTAGCAGTTTCTCTCTTCCATTTACTGAGTCTTGGTAGCTATGCCATCTCTTAGGAAGACTGAGGAGAGAAAGACTCCCCATGTCATCATCAACAGTCGTGATTCCTACACTTCCAAGCTCATCCCTGCAGGTGGTGAGCTTGTTCAAATATGTAGAGATCGTGTCGCCCTTTTCACACTTGATTTTCCAAAGCTTGTCTTTCAATGCCAGCTTCCTATGATTGTTGTTGTTCTGATATAGATCCTTCAATGTTTTCCACATTGAAAACGATGTCTCCTTCCCATGGAGACTCGAGACAATGTGGTCTTGAACTCCCTTCAAAAGAATCCTCCTCGCTCTAGCCACACATTTCCTCCATTTCGCCAATTCTTGGGCATTAGCTGTTGCTGGCTTGGGGACTTCTTGATCAATGACGTCCTTCAAATCATTGTCCTGTAATACCACTTCCATACAATCCTCCCAAGCTATATAATTCGAGTTGCCATCCACGGCATACTCGAGTCTCAAACCATTGAACGCCATTAGTGAAATTTTAGATGTGATAAGAATTCAATTTATATAATAAATAACTTCAAACTTCGAACTTTTCCCTTCTTTGTATAATGTTCTTTGCTTTGATCACCTTTGCTCTGATACCATGTAGAAATTCTCTATAGATCAACTAGCTTTGATACCATGTAGAAATTCTCTATAGACCAGCTAGCTCTGATACCATGTAGAAATTCTCACTGTAAATCACCTGATAATGCAATGTACTAAAGAAAAATACTTGATCTACTTCTACTCTCAAACTTTGCGGAAGCTTAATCAATTTGAGCAAGATCAAATAGAGCACATATAACAGAGAAGAAGAAATCATACACATGAAACACAGAAGAATGCTCTGGGGATATCCTCAGCTAAAAACCCTGCTATCTGTATTATCATACAAGTGGAAATATCTCAGGATTACACAAAGCTTTAGCTCACAAGCTATCTAGCTCTTAGTACAATCCCTCATTGTTGCTCATAGACAAAATAGACAACACATATGCCTTCCTTCAATCCTCCAAGCCACCTATTTCCTTGTGCAGTTTCTCCTGGGTCCTCAAGTTGCCACCTGTGTGTAATTACCTCACACACTTCTCACCAAACTCTGAAATAACTGCGCAATCCTAAAGGAGATGATTCCTTCTGCATGGATGAATTTCCTATATAGGAAAATTCCTCCAATGAATAGTACACTATCCCTTCCTCTGATCTCAACTGGGTCTCTGTTTAAACTGACATGCATGAGTTATTTATGAGAGAATATTTAGTTATCTAAAGTACACTAGTTGCATGCATGCATGCATTGACTAACTGAACTCACAATCAGTTCCACAAACTATTGGAACTAATCTAACTAGACTTAACTCAATTAACTGAGCTAACTAATTACAACTCAAAGTACAACTCATCCTAATCTCCTTAATTAAGGGATAAATTCCTCAATCAAAGGGATAAATGTTGCATGTCTTCACATAGACTTCATGTTTGATTTTCTCCAACTAATTAACTCAAGATGAATTAATTAATTATTTTACAAACAGTTGTTGAGCTCAAACTCGAATTTTAATTCACAATTTTAATTAAGGGACTAATTAAAATTGGAATCTATCCCGAAATGCTATTTATAGCAATGCTATTTTTAGAACTTCTATTTTATCATTCCTTGTTGTTATTTCCAACACTAGTACCTGAAATGTTATTTATAGCATTTCTATTTTTAGCATTTCTTGTTGCTATTTTCAACAATCTGTGTGGTAACTGGTTCAAGGGTTCAACCCTGAATACTTCTACAGAATGAAGTATTTAAACAAAATTACAAAAACATTACAATAAATGCCTGAGTGACATGCATTGGATTATTAAATAGAACTAACAGAAACAGAAGTAACTCAATCAAAAGGAATCAATGTAAACATCTGGCCATGTTATGAAGGAGAGCAGTTATTGAGTGGCCACTATTCAGGTGTTGTGCTGGTGAAGCTGACGTGTTCTTTAATCTTGAAATTCACATAACTTTTCCCAACTTTCTTCATCTAGAACAACTATCTTGGTTACCTTGCGGTAGATTTCATCTACCTCAATATACCAAGAAAAAGTGGGTTTAACTGTGAAAATATGTTTTATCTCATGTTGAATAAAACTTATGTTGTTGATGACTTTATAAAATGATCTTCTTGTCATAAAACCTTTGATATTGGAGGACATAATTGTATCCCTAGCAATGTCCTGAAGCTTATTCATTTAGTATTCCCTGGTTGTTAATTTGTCATTGATTACAAACAGTGAATGCATACCCTTCTTGTTCAATGTATCAATCCTTGTGAAGAAATTGTTGACTTCTACCTCTAGAGTGTGGCATTTTTTTGTGAGTTGTACAACTAAGTTCTTCTTGGTTAGATCTTTATTCACCTCCAGGATGGTTTTTTTCTATCATCCACTCCTAGATCATCCAACTCATACCTGTTTTTAGAATTAAGGAACTTTATAATGTTGTTGGTTGTAGCAGGAATTTCTCCCAGTTGAGCATTGATAGTTGCAATTGTCTGTTTTGCTTTCTCCATGAGTTCCTCCTGCTCAAAAATAATCTAGATACATGGCCAGATTTCATATATCTATTTAATATTATTGTTCTAGATGATTTCTTTAACATGAACCAGTGTAGAGCCAATAGAAGACTCAACTGCTAACTTTTTCCATACCTCCATCTCATTTTGAGCTCTCTGAAACTCTTTTGCATGAAAAATCTCTGATTTCTGGCGATGATCCTCTAGAAGTTTCACTTGGTCCTATAGCTTTTTTATATCTTCAGTCTGGAGAGACATGTTTTGTACTGCATTGGCTAACTGATTTGCAACATCTATTGTACTTGTTGTAGAAGATATGGTTATGGGAATGGATGTGATAGGAAGTGCTTCTAAATGGACAACAGTCTTTTTAGCAGCTTTCTCCTTTTATTTAATCATCTTCTCCATCTTTGTCTCCATTTGATTGAGTTGTGCAGTCTGCTCAATGACGAGCTTCATCGTATCTGCATTTTGTGTCTCTAGCTCTTCAATATCCTTTGTCAGAGGATCTTTTGTAGCTGGCAGTTTTAACTGCTTCCTCAATGTTGCTATGTCCAAATTCTTTTTCTTTGCAAGTTCCTCTGCAGCATCGATGTTTGAAGGATCATAACCTAGTTTGATTACCAAGTCCTCCAGGGTTTTAATCCTGGTGTCTTTGGCAAGCGCAGAGACCTTACCCATCTTTAGTTGTGATTGAACATTTGCTAAGGTAACCTAGAGTTTTGATACAGTCATGGCAGTGCTAGTGACAATTGAAAATATCATTTCCCCGATGTGCTTATGCATATCTATTTGGTCAATGGGATGTATATCCTTTACATCAAACTCAAAGTTTGTCTTCTTGTAGTCTGATGTTGTCTTGGGTTGGGGAACTTATGCTTGGAGGAATGACATTTGCATATTTCCTTTTTCTTAATCAAAGGCTGGCAGGGGCCTGATTTGAGTACCAGAAGTCTATTTCCAGAACTAGTTGTAGGTGTTAATCTTCAAGGCTTCATTTCTAACTTTTATCTCCTTGAAGATGTCCATAATACTTTTCTTTATTTCCCCTGAAGTAGATGTGCCTGTGTGCATAATTTTATGCTTCTCTTTTGAAGTTGTGGAGGTGGTGGGAGACTGTGTTGTCTGATCACCCACTAATGAGGAAACAAGTGGCTCATTAGTGGTGATAATGGTTTGCTACTCTGAGTCCTTGCTAAGGCTTATTCTGGAAATAAGCTTGGCCTTCTTTCTGTACATTATCCCTTCAATGAAAATGTCATTCCATAAAGGGGACTCTTCCTTTCTGCTTCTCTTGGTTGTTTTCTCCTGCATGGTAGGAGTTTGCACTATAGATGATGATACATTTTGTTCTTCTACCTCCTGTAGCGTATTCTCAACCCATTCTAACTTATTCTTGTACTTCTCTATCTCTGACCTGGATGTATGAAAGTAAGGAGTAGACTTGGTTTCTACTCTTAACTTAGAAATGATCCTTAATGGATCATAAGGCCTAGTAAAGCTAAGGCTGAACTGCATTTCCTTCAAGAGCTTATCTACTTCCTCCCCTGCTACCCTACTGTTGCAAATGAAAGGGCCAATCTATGTTTTTATTTTAAACTGGGACTTTTTCTTGGCAGCAACAAAGTGGATTTCATCCATGTTGATCATATGCCTTATGTACTCCAGAGAAAAAATCCTCAATGGGAGGAATTTTGGTAGCTTGTAGGGTGGGAGTTCACATCCAAATATTCTTATTTCTGTATAGTTCTTGTAGAGGTACCAGTCCCTTGTTTGAACTTGATCTGACAATTGCAACACCTTTCTTATTCCCTCACTGATCCTTGGTTCTATTATGCTGCTTAGGAGACCTATTATTGGATGAACAAACATCTATGTAAATTGTTTATAAGTGTACTCCTTCTGTTCCTTCATGACTAGAGTAGTCCAAAAGATGATTGACTATTGGTTGCCTTTTTCATGTAGATTTTGTAAGGAAAGGTTTATGTTGTCCCCCTGAAAGTAAAAGAACATATAGACTAACACAAAGGCATACTTGAATACCTCCTCAGTTGGAAATTTGCTAAGCTGCTGATGAATTGGCTCTGCAAGAAATTGGTTGAAGTTAAATACAATGGAGGGCTTAGTATCAGCAAAGAAAATGGACAAAAATCCTATGATGGCCTCATCTACACACTGATCAAAGTAGTAGTCAAGGAGGCCGGAAACAACTCTCATAATATTCTTGGCTCTCTCTGGGAAAATAGAGGAGGGATAAGGAGGATTTATCTTTGGTAATGAAGCATCTTGTGTCAAGAACATCTCAATAGTTTGGGCTCTCTTGTTAAAGTCTAGTTTCTGGTATAGTTCAACCAGTGCTTCATAGAAAAATGGGGTAGCATTCTCTATTGTGGGGGCTTGCATCATCTGGTTTCTGGCATGATAAGTGATGGTAAACAGGATTTGTCCAGTAGGGGTAAAGAAGGCCCTTTGGCTTGGAAAATATGATGCATGACACTTTCTAACAAAATCTGGGGTATTGTGGGTGCGAGGAAAAATGTAATGAGGTAAGTTGGATTCCCACAACTGGATGTCATCGAACTTGTCAATGTATTTGTCCTCAAGCCAGAAATACATCTCAAAGAGGTCAAGTTCACATAGTGTCTCATGGATTTTATAGTCTCTGATAGCCATAGGAACATGATGAAGATCTACGGGAGGATAGATCATAGGATTGACAATTTCCTCTGGTCCTTTCACCTTTAGAGGCATCTTGGATAAGGCTAAGAACAAGAGTAAAAAATAGATGGGAGACTTGAATATGAAAACAGTAGTGAGGTTTTGGAGACAAGAGAAGAAGTAATAAGCTGGAAATGATTGAGTAGAGAGTGTCGTTGGTGGAAAGGAGGTTTATATAATGAATTCATTTTTTTTGTTGAATGCTTAATGGTTTAATTGTGGAGGGAATGAAAGACCAAAGAGATATTAAACATATGTAGCATACATGAAAAAATTAATAGAAGTGTAACCAACTACCTCTGAAGAAGTCGCTCATCAAGAAGAATGGAAGAAGGTTCAGATGCAGGAAGAATATCAATCCATCATGAAGAATGGGGTTTGGGAAATTGTTCCTAGACCAAGTTAAAAATTGTTTGTCACCTCCAAATGAATTTACAAAATCAAACATGTCATTGATGGAAGCATAGACAAATACAAAGCTAGGTTTGTTGCAAAGGGTTCTCACAAAAGGAAGGAATGGAATATGAAGAAATATTTGCTCCTACTACCAGGTATACTACTATAAGATATTTTTTTTAACTAGTCACTACTATGGGATGGATTATCCATCAAATGGATGTTAAGGGAATATTTCTAAATGAAACCATTGATGAAGAAGTATAAATTGAAAAATCAGAAGACTTTGAAGTAATAGTATGGATACACATGATTGTAGACACAAGAAATATTTATATGGCTTGAAGAAAGATTCTAGGGCTTGGTATGCAAGAATGGATGCATATATCTTAAGGATTGGGTTCATCAAAAGTTTTGCCGATGCAAACCTCTATATGAATATAGTGAAGAATGAATTTGTCATTATACTACTATATGTGGATGATTTTTTTATTACAGGTGTGAAGTGTAGAATACTAGAATGCAAGAAAATGTTGGAAGCATAATTTGAAATGAAATATTTGGGATTCATGCATTATTACTTGGGCTTGGAATTTTCACAAAAACCCAATAAGAGATATCTTGGTCATTGGAATTACATAATCAATATGTTACAAAAGTTTGGTATGATGTATTCCAAGCCTATGACCACTCCCATGATCACTAATATCAAGAAGTTGAGAAGCTTCAACTCTAGTCTCATCGCTCATACTACCTATCATAATTTGGTGGGCTCTCTGATGTACTTGGTAAATATGAGACCTGATATACATTTTGTGTTAAATGTTCTTAGCCAATTTTATTTGGAGCCTCATCATGACCACTGGATAGCTTCCAAGCATATCTTGAGATACCTACATGGCACAATACATCATTGCCTAAATTATGATGGAAAATAAGTTAAGTTAACAGGGTTTATTGAATTTGATTGGGGTCGCAGTGAAACTGATGGAAGGGGCACTATCGGTGGCTATTTCAGTTTGGGATCTACAATGGTTTCATGAATGAGTTTATAACAAGATCTTGTTGCATTAAATAGTGTTGAAGAAGAATATGTTGTTTCATGTGAAGTAGGAAAAGAAGTTGTTTTCTTAAGAAAACTCTTGTCAGATTTGTTTGGAAAGCCTCTAGACCATATGGTGATAAATTGTGATAATCAAAGTAGCATCAAGATGTCTAAATACCCCGTATTCCATGCAAATACAAAGCTTATCAACGACAAGTACCACTACATTAGGAGTTTGGTACAAAATGGGGTCGTGAAGCTACAATATATCATGATATATGAATAGGTATCTGATGCGTTAACAAAATATCTTCCAAATAAGAAGTTTGAATATTTTAAAAGCATGATTGGATTAGCTGAGGTTACATATTTAGTTGATAGGAAGAGATGAATCATATTATGGAAAGATGCTTACAAAGACATTTCGCCAACCTATGTGTTGATGTCTAGATCCTGAAGTAGGTATGGTAGTGTTGGTCATGGAGCTTTGACCTTGGATATAGACCTAGATCCTTTGGTTGGTGATAGAGATTAAAAGTATGATACTACCTAGAGTGGCTAAATCTTGAGTTCACCTTAGTCCCACCTGATTAGAGTACCCTGATCAGCAATTTAATGTGTAGCACCGTGTGTGCTAAAACTCTTCATAGTTCATATCATTTTGAGATATCCCATGTACCTTTATACGTATGTAATTATAAATACATCCCTAGTTAAGAGGGAGCGTTGAAGAATGGTACTAGTGTCGGTATTCATAATTATATTTTTCAAAATAAATTTTATTATTAAAGAAAATGACTTATTAAAGTGTGGGCTTCATGCTTGGGTCAATGTTTTCTAGTTCAAAGCCTCCATTGAAGGCTTTTAGGTTATGTCTTGAGTCAATATAGTCATTGTCATTTTTAGTATACCCTTGTTAGGCTTTTGTATCACTTGAAAACAAGTATTTTTGAGTCAAAAAGGGTATTTATCACCTCCACACCAAGTCGAACATGCTCCGATAAAGTTGGCCTACATTAGGGAAATTCGACCCAGTAGAAAGGCTATAAATAGATAGGTAGTTTGACCTATTTGGAGCACTCACACATCAAGTTCATTCTACAAGGAATAGAAGCAGAAAAAGAGAGCAAAGTAGATAGAGGGGAATGAAAGAAGTAGGGCATACATAAATCAAGTTCTTGGGATATCTATCTTTCACATGTGTGAATTTTTTGGGTAATTTTTTGCGTCGAAATTCCGAATCTACTGCAGGTTCAAAATTCTAAAGCTGGTGACAAAAATATGTTGTTGGGGTTCGAAATTCTGGTTCTAGCTGCTATTAGGAATCTATCACTTAGAGAAATTGAAATGGATCATCTACTAAAAGGAAGGGGTGACTTGGTGGTTGGAGAAGGCCTTTGTCTAGATCTAAGAGGTTTTGGATTGTCTCATCTTGATTTGAATGTACTAGTGAAAGAGTTGGGCTAGTTTTTCCCCTTGAAGGGGTTTTTCCCTGGCTGAGTGCCTACATCTCGTGTCTCTTGTTCTTGTTGTCTTAGTATACATATAATTTGATAATTTCTGGATGAAAGATAAAGTAATAGAGAATTAAAATAAGCCAACATAATTCATAAGTAATGATGAAGAAAGAGGAATCAAACCCTAATTTATGTAAGCATTGGTTTCTCAACATTGGATTTCCTTCAAACTGTAGAATTCCAAAATGATTTTGTAATGGCGAATAACAAATTCTATTTCAAAGAAGATGAAGTCATAATAGAGCTGAGGACCAAGGCAAGGTTTGGCCTTGTAGAAAAGACAAAATAGAAGTCCACATGTAAAATATAAAGCAAGAAAAGGTGGACAAATGCTCTTTGGAGAAACATTTTGAATCCTTTCTCAGATGGGCCAAACCAAATCACTAGTGAAATTATCAGTTTGAATAATTACAGAAAGTGGGAATTCGGGACATCCTCGGTGCTCCACTAGTAGCATAATTGTAAGGAATAAAGGAAGAGGTCGCCAAGTATTTTGTCAACAAATACCATAGTGGCAAGCTTTGGCTTGTGCAACCTCAATCAATTTATGGGACTTCCATTCATATAATCATATGTCTACCATATAAAGGTGAAATGGTGCCAAGTACAACCAACTGTAACAAGTTTCTCACGAAGTTTGCTGGCAATGCATCCAAAAAGAATTTGGGAGGGTTAGTCATTAGCTAAGCTTAGGACCCATTAGTCAGATGGATCCACACAATAGTTTCCCTATGTCTCACAACTATTGGACATATCTCAAACATCAAATTGACAATGCTCAAAGCAATTGGTGAGATAAAAAATTCTGATAAACCATACAATTGGGTGGAACATGTAGTAGAACTCGTTAAATCTAACTTCGAGGACTGTCAAAACTTGGGTAAATCCAACAATTTCCGATCCCTTTTAATTTGGTTATCTATGAATTTTATTCCACCAGTTGGGGAGGCAGAATGCACTAAAAAGGACATGCCCCTTATGAATAATTTTAGGATATTTTTGCATAACTGGTCAGGGAAACCACAATCCTCAAGTCCCCATGAAATTTTAGGAATTGGTTACTTTACATTAAGAACATCTCCAATAAATAGAGAGTTCCCCAACGCATCCCTTAAGCGTTACCTCCATATTTCCATATCTAGTTATGTCTAGGTGTCACCAAAATCTAGTACAATAATGCCAGAGAAGTTGACCCTGAGGAACTCCATTATCATCCTTTTGTGGACTAAGATTTTGAAGAATTACGTCGACACTCCAATAAAAAATATGTTATTCCCCATGGATTCATTGACCCATCCCAATATATTATTACCCCTTTTTCTGATGTTGAATTATAAGAAGAGGTACAAGTCACATTGTGCTTACAACCCTTTAAAATTGATTTATCAGTGCCTTTACCAAAACTCTCCCAGACGTTTTTACGTAAAGAGTCACACAACCACAAGGCCACCCTAACCACTTCCAAATCAGTCCAATGTGAACAAGTATTTTCAAAAGTCCATCTGCAGAATCCTAAACAACAATAACAACTTGGTGAACCTATCCAACAACTAAAGGCAAAAGAAAAAGTAGTCAAAAGACTCAAAAACCCAAAGTTTCATCTATTGAGGAAAACATATAGAATGTAATGGAAACTGCTAAAGGTGTTTTTATATATGGTATTTAGTAGAAAATGCAGCAAATTTATCAGGCTTTAGTAAAGCAGAGTCATGTTCAAAATGGTACTTCTTCTAGTAAGGAGAATGGAAACACTCATCATCAACAAACTGATAGTTTAGACCAAGTTCATGTTCAAACATAGAAGGCTATCGACACAAAGACCAATAAAGTGACTACAATTTAGATAATAGATGATACACCAGTAACTCTCTAACTTGTATTAAATAAGAACATAATTAGTTGGGGCAAATCTAGTCGAATCAGAATAACCAAGAAGATAATTTTGAAGAATTCACAAGATAATTCATCTGAGTGCGCTTAGTCTGACAAAACAATCAGAGATTACAATACACAAAAAACTAGTGTTTTGATAGACCAACATCAAGAAGAAAATACTGAAGTAGAGAATAATCCATCATTCATTAAGCATGCTTCAACCGTCACAACCTCCTTAGAACCGACTTCAACAAGCACATTGGGAAATAAAGTTGAAAAGGAGCATATTAATTTTTTTACCAAGTATGATGATATCAAACTTGCCAATGATAAACAAATTTTCTAGGTTTTAGAGCACTCCATCAAATCTACTAAGAGGAAGATATGAAAGAGGAAGAAGGACACCAACAAGGTTCAACTACAATAGGAATGAAAAAGGGAGACTTGGTTGGCCTATCAAAACCAGGCAACAAAAAAACACAATATCAACACTCCAGCCAAGGTTGATGATCATATCATTACTATTCAATAATTGGTGCATCAGATAGTTGATAAAAATGAACATATTAGTCCACAGGTGATAGAGCTTCAAGACAAACCTACAATTACTGAAAATCCAAAATTTACAGAACTTATGCATAGGGCTCATAATGAATTCTTGGCAGCCAAATAGACTTTAGAAAATACACTAAAAAAGGGAGCTTCTCTCACAAATACATTAAACAACTGGCCTACGTGTATAGCATCCAATAATACTCACATCGAAGCACAAGACATGGTTTTCCATGGTCTGACTTCAATAAAAACTACAGCTCCCAAAGTAAAGCAAGCACTTGAAAACAAACTAGAGAAAGAACGAGAAATTTATGCACAAATAATACAAAATTCGTGTTAGTAGCTCAGGGAAGGAAACAAAGAAAAACTAAAAGCCAGTAATGGTTCATAATTCTTACAAGGTGTAATTAGTCAAGTTTCGAACATTGAATAGGCTAATCCCTTCAACCAAAGGATAGCAGAAGCCACACCCCTGGAAGAAAAGGTCAAGTTCTAAATGCTAAGGCTAAATTGGAAAATGTGTGAATGGTCCATATTTGATGAACATTTGTAGATATTCACTCCAATTATTTATAAGACTGCATTACCAAACATGTCTCCGGCTCACTCTTCATCACCACAACCACCACGACTTACCCATCAATTTCTTGCACCATGTATTTTTACATGTGATGCAACTTTAGAATAGAAATTGCATCAAGTTGAAATCAACGAAGTAGTAAGTCCATCGATAGATTTAGTCCAAGAAGTTCCGAGAAAGATTTGCAAATGGGGTAGCAAGCTAAGTGGGCTTGATTGTGGGGAAAAACTCCACAGTTAAGCGCGTTTGAGCCAGAGGAGATCTGGGATGGGTGACCTCCTGGGAAGTCCTGGTTACCAGGTGCAAGCCCCGGAAGTGATGATTGATGCTATGTGATTCGTTCTCCACATTTCACTAGTTTCAATCCCACTTCTTCACCCCTGTGAGCATCACCCGATGCAATGAGTGCTAAGTGAACTATTCAAAAATCATGAGAAATTAGTCAGTTACGACTACCTCTCATGGAAATGGTCATACGTGAATGACTTACTTAACGCAGTTGAATCCCAAAATGATATCTAATATAATGCACTGCGTAAACCCTCATACTTAAATTCAAAAAGAGTCAAGGGATCTCTACTTGAATGGTTCATGAGGCACAATACTTGCTAAGGTTTTGCAAATGGGGTAGCAAGCTAAGTGGGCTTGATTGTGGGGAAAAACTCCACAGTTAAGCGCGCTTGAGCCAGAGGAGATCTGGGATGGGTGACCTCCTGGGAAGTCCTGGTTACCGGGTGCAAGCCCCGGAAGTGATGATTGATGCTATGTGATTCGTTCTCCACATTTCACTAGTTTCAATCCCACTTCTTCACCCCTATGAGCATCACCCGATGCAATGAGTGCTAAGTGAACTAGTCAAAAATCATGAGAAATTAGTCAGTTACGACTACCTCTCATGGAAATGGTCATACGTGAATTACTTACTTAACGCAGTTGAATCCCAAAATGATATCTAATATAATGCACTGCGTAAACCCCCATACTTAAATTGCCAAATAATTCCCATTTTTCATGTCTTGATTTACTTTTTCGTTTTAAAAAAAATTGTCTTAAAGAGCCAATGACATCAATTGTATAAATCTTTACTCTATCAGAATTTTTCTAAAGTCTTTTGTATCACCCAAAATCTCCCCTTCTTCAAGATGAATAAGGCTTTGAGGGTGGGGGAGATGTTGGAGGAGGTAGTCAGTCCAACCAAATAGCCTAAGTCAAGTCAATAAACATACATTGTAATGGCAAATGTCATCATAGTTAACTAATTTCGTATTAGTTAAGGTATTTGGTTAGACAACTCAATTGTTATAATTGTCCCAATGATTTATATATATGTCTATATATAGATGTATTAGTTCTGGTTCAACTAATGAGAGATAATATATCATAGTGATTTTATTGGTTCTCCATTACTATATCTTTTTATTTCTACTTATGCTTCTTTTAGTGATTGATTGATGTCTATACCATGGAAAATTTTAGGGGCTAATATTCGCCCATGGGCTAATTTTCTATACTTTTTCCAAAAAACTAATTAGCTAATTTCCATTTTTTTGTAAAAATGATTCGCCCAAATTTTATAGAATGAAATTATTTTACCCTAAAAATCGCCAAAAATATATATATAGACTATATAAAAATATTATAAATTTGAATATTTTTACAATGTAATCTCCAAACATTTTATAGATTTCATATTATGGACTAGTGAGGTTCACCAAGGTTTCTACACTTTAAGATAAATTTCTGTCCTTAAAATTTTCCCTAGTCTATACTACTAGTAACTATGTTCCTTTCTTCCTAAATTACAACACCATATCACCAATTTGGTATGTGAATTTTCCATCTTCATACGGTCGCACTAGCCTACTTTTCACCTATGTGAATTAGATCAAATAGTAGGCCACATTCTCCTCATTTCCTCAGGGGGTAGTGACAATAAAAACATCACCTACAACCAAAATTAAAAATATGTATTAGTTAAATACATTCAATATTTCAGTTTATATATGAAACTATTAATCATAGGCACCACATACCTTCCCTTGCAACATCAGAGACTCGATCATTATCAAGTGAAAAATTGGCCTCTTCATCATGCATCTCTTTCCATGTCGGAATTGGATGAGGTCCCTTTGGATTAAGAGGTACATATATGTATCCTTTCATGTACTCACTTTTTTCACATTGTTCAAGTCTACATCCATCAACACCAAATTTGCAAAACTTGCAAAAACATGTGAGTTTTCTTGTCTTTATGGAAAATATTTATCCCTTGTCTTTAATTTCTACTGAGTGTAATTCACTTGTTCCTTCTACAGTATTACAATACCAAGGAATGGATCTATTCACATCACCAAGTTAAAAATTCCATAAGAACCTATGCACATGCCTAATAAATATGTGACCTTCATGTCCTAAATGGGATATACACTAGTTGAGCACCTCTAGTGATGATTTGGGTCGATCTACATCATGACTCATTTAGTATCTCCTAAGTGCTTGCTTCACGCAAGCATATGCGCCATCATGCTTACCATTTCCATGTGCTATTTCAAAATATCTCCAAGTATGCAAAATTTGTCTTCTTGAACTTCCCTACACAATCGTCTAACCATATCCAATGCTTTCTCAATTATATGTCATTCTATTTTAATCATTCATAAATCAAGTGAAAGGAATGTTGCATGAACAATGTGTCATGCTCACGATAATCATTGATGTAGAAGTGATACTCTTTAATCCCATCACTTGACTTGTTAGTTTTATCCCTACCATCAACATTCAATTGTGCATGTATTTATAGAACATGTACAAATATGGATACTTGGTCCTATTTATAATACTCACTTTCAATCTTTTCCTGAGGATAAAATGTGTAATTCTCTAGAAATTCTACCACTATAAGATTGTGCCTGGTTAGAATACTTCACAAGAATGCTTAAATCATAAGCTTGCCACCTAGACCTTTGTGATTGTTTGGCATATTTGTATATATAGTTCTAAAACACCCCCATGAATTGTGAAATAGTTTAATCTCATCCTTAACATATTTGATGCTCTAGGTGCCAGAGTTGAATAACATGGTTGATTTCCCATTGCATACTCATTGCTTCCATGTGATGGTGAAATCTGGCTTCCTAGACTAGTTGGGATTGTTAGGAAAGTCCCTATGTAGCAATGCCAAATCACCACATTCAGTACATCTTCTCCCACCTATACATATTTTCTTGTAAAACAACTCTTCTAGCTCCCTTCTACACAATATTGATGAAACAAAATCACGCACTATAGGAGGAGGGTCATCGTGACAATTTTTCTTACAAAAATCTTGGTAAGTGTCATAATGAAGTTGGAATTCAACCAGATATTGGAAACAACAAGTGTCACAGATTGTATTAGTCTTAATAAACCATGGTTTCAATTTCTAAAACATCCTTATGGATATCTTCACATGGTGCTTTTCTTCCTGAGATTCCTCGAACATCGCAACTTTTGTCATTTCTACAACATTGTTAGCATTAACTACATACTCACATTTAGTTATGTGATGTCATACAACATGCTTTCTATCTATAATAGCACAAGAATGGCTCTCCCAAAACTCTACCACAAGTTCTATGATCCTTATTGTAAGCCTATCTTAGTAGGGTTTCCCGATGATGAGAGCCAAACAAGAAGATTCATCATTTTCATTTACTCTAACCCTAAATTGGGTATGCTTTTGTAATGTTTTTTCTCAAGATGTGGAGAAATTTTGACATTTTTGCCAACTTTTGTTGTCTTGACGTACTTGGTGCAATAATAGCACTTGTAATTTCCCTATGAGTAGCATGAACATCAGGTTTTCTTGATTTTTTAAACATAGTAGATGACTTTGATATATTTTCAATGGCATTCGTACATGTCTTCCTACTTTTAGCAACTTGGATACCCAAAAGATTTTTGGCATGTTTTAGTTTCTTGTGTTTGACCAACCCATGTAGTATCTGAGCTTCTAAAACAATTGAATGTTTCTCAAAATGTTGTCTAATGATGTTATTGACATGATCTCTAATAATTCAGTGAAGTATGGGCTCTTGAAGGTCATCTATTGTGTTTACGTCAAAATTTTCTGCAAATATTCCACCCCTTTCCAAACCACTGTAGATCCCTATTATCCTATTAACTTGAGAGGGAACAACTTAGTTTTTTGGTGGTTGATCAACATGATAGGGCACATATTTTTCCTTTAGTGGTTGATTAGCTTAATAGGCCACATCATGTTCCCCTAGTGATAGTTGATCAACTTGATAGGGCACATATTGTTCCTCTCGTGGTTGATCATCTTGATAGGGCACATCGTGTTCCTCATGTTGTTGATCAATTTCCATCCCTACATAGTGGAACAAAAAATATACTTGTAAATCAAGTGAATCATAATTATTTAATAATATATATACACATTTTTATTTACTAACTCACCATAGGTGGAAGGTCATGATATGATTGGCAGGGTATTCCCCCTTTTTTCCTTTGAATTTTGGGATATTTGATGGAAACTTGGTTGACATGGGGGCCATTGCTGATTATGGGAAATGGGATCCTTTGTGAGTTTCATCAAATATGGGATATTTAAAGAAGTGACAAGTGGTATCTTGTTGGTGTTAGCCATGATTTAATGACCTCGTATGTTGGTGACCATTAGTATTAGTATTGGTGTACCATGCGGGGTAGTATTGCTTGGGTTACCCTATGGGGTGGGGTTGGTTGGAGTAACCTATGGGGTAGTGTTTTTATTGCCTTGAGGGATGGCGGTGGGAGTTCCTTGAGAGGATTTATATCCCTATAGGGTGGCTCCAAGAATGGATCTGTTGGAAACAGGGTGGCTTGGTCCTATTTTTTGTGCCAGAATGGTGAGAGACCAAGTATTCCTCCCGATAATGGTGGTAGATCTTATAGGCACCTAGAGTTATGGGTATCCCTTAAGTCCCCTATGGTTCCCTAGTAAGTTTTTGAGAACATATGGTGAGGGGGATTTTCTTTAAGAAAACAAAATGAATCACATACATAATACAAAGAGAAAAATGAATGGTTAATTTTCCCTTTAATTATAATGTGTGAAAAAATCAACAAAATATGTTTTGTGATGTTTTGCATATGAGAAAAGCTCTTTAAAAAACATCCTTCCTCTCAAGTAATAACTAGGCCTTCTGAATATTTTTTAATAGGGTACTAGCGCCACATAATGAATATCAATATGACTCTTCCAGAAGCAAAAACCATTCCAAGGTATGGAGAGGGTTATAATGGGGGTACTAGGGCTACATCTCAACATAATTGGTGACGCTTCTAGTAGCCTAACCAAAATCACCTTAAGTGGCTCATGCCCCTGCATTTGCTACCTATAGGGAAAAATTACATGTGATTTGGCTACCAAGTTACCTAGGTCTAGTGGGAATGAGTGAATCTTAGCTTTTGGTTGTCATTTTTGGACCCAGAACCCCCACTAAGTGTCAAGAGAGAACAAGGAGGTTCGTGACAATCCGCCACCTAAGATTTACACCCTTCACATGTTTCTTCTCATTACTAGATTTGTCATTGGATGATGCAAGATTTTAAGCTCATTAAAAGAAAAATTCTATGTTTCAAGATGAAAACAACCACCATGTATGTGCTCCCTACCACCATGGTCCTATCTTGAAATATAAATAATCTTGCCTCCCTTGTGGGGAATTTAATGTGCTCAAGTTAAGGTTGTTTTTAGAGAGTCTTTGCTTCACTTAAAGTGTGCAAAAATTGTAAGATCAAAGAAACTAAGTACAAATATTCTAAAAGAGGATACCCTTTATACTAAATTGAAGTGAGATTAGTATGTGGAGTGAAGGTGTGTGAAAGTGAAATTGTGAACATACAAAGTGTGAATTTCAATGATGTGGATATGAGATGATCCTTTACAATTAGCCTAATTACGCTATGTGATGCTTGTTCATTGCAAGAACATAAAATATGTGTGGATAGAGATCCACTTACTCTTTCCACATAACTTGATTTAATTAAATATTCCAAAAGAACTATTCAAATATATGTATACTTACCTAAATTAATATGTATTTTATTAATAATTATTCAACTTATACATGTTGATGCGTGGAACAAATTGGAGTCACATGAAACCATTATAGATTAAGCATATTCATAACAAATAAATTTCATCAAACTAAGCCATTGAAATAGCTCAAATTTGTTGCTTATGCATAAATCATGATTTAACTTCAATCGATGCCACAATTTAGAATACTCTATAAAGGAACGCCCATGTAAAGGATAAAAAAAATTGCAAACTAGTTGAAGGTATGCAATTTGTAAATATTTGCAAAGTCAATATACCTATTTTCTAAGTATCTAGTCCCATAATCAATAATCTCTCTTCACTCTCCCTCTAGTTACACATGTTTAAGAAATGAAAAACTTAACCATTTGGGCATATGATTGAAGGGTGTGTGATAAAGATGATCTATTGTTAGATATAACCCCAAATTTTTAGTAGTGAATCTAGGTTTGAAGTTTGTTTGTTTTCACAAAAATTCACATTTACCAAGTGAAGCATTTGAAATTTTCCAAAATTAGTTCTTCTTAGCAACAATTTTTTATTTCTTCAAAAGACTATATAAATCCCAAACTAAAAGTGACCCCCATTGTAACAAGGATGGTTTTATAATTTTTTTCATATTCCTCATTCACAAAACATTTCAATTAAAATCCAATGCAAAGTAAAAGGGATGGTGAGAAGGGAAGAAAATTGATTTAGGTGATTAAAAATGAATAGGTGTTAGGAATAAAATTAGAATAATTGGAGAGTTTACTAAAGAATCCAAAGAGAGTGGCTCAAAAATGAGATGAAGATGAAGATCTAACCAAGTTGATGAAGAAGATATTGTATAATAATTTGCAAGGTTGTTGAACTAAAGACTAATAGAAATTAAAGTTTATTCTTATACAAGAAGCCTAAATAAATATTGAGGGAATTATTACTAACTTAATGATCAATATGGAGAATATTTTTGAACTAAGAGGATGGGAGATTCTTGAAAAAGAAAGCTAGTGAATACCAAATTGAAGGGACAAGTTTCTTTCATGAGAGAAGAAAAAAAAACAAAAAAAATATAGATCTATAAATTTATACAAATTTAATTATATAAGATAATTATGGACTAGAAATTCATACAATACATAAATACACACTCCATACAAGAAGGAACCTATTCAACTAAATATTTGAAATCCTACTATACAAGATCAAATTAGTTGGAAAGGTTTTTCTTCATTAGAAGCACCATATCATCTAGCATTTTAAAAGGTGTAACTAAGATTACCATAAAAGAATACTAAGAAGAATTCTCTTAAAGGAATCATAACTATAGAGAATTTCATAATTCTAAAAAAAATTTGGAAGAAATGTGGGATAAGAAGTATGAGAAGACAAATGAAATGTTGATAAGGAAACAAACAAAAAATCAAGAGATAGAGGTTCTAGTGGATTTAGAGAATGAGGAATATGATTTAAGGTCTTATCAATAATGGATTTACATTCTTATTATTTATGGTGAAGAGGGGCATAAGTGATTCGATTTATTTATTTTTCGGGAGAACGTACATGGAAATTTTAGCACCAACAATCAAGTACGACACGAGGAGGGGTAACAAGATTTAAAAAACTATAGGTTCCTACAAGGAAAAAAATTTATGCACATGCAAAGAAGGATATGCAATGTCTAAAGTTATGTTTTCAATTATTTTCATCAAACCTTGACAAAGTTTTATAAGGCTCCTCTTTTTACTTTTGAAACATACTTTGCAATATATTTCACGATTACATGATGAGAAACAACTAGATGAAAATCAACATTATATTTCCATTGTCTAGGAAAATTAACATTGTAAACATTTAACATATCATCAATATGTGCATGTTAATTTATTTATTTTACATTTATAATATATGAATTTAATATCTATTAATCACATTATCCTCCCATGGAGCATTGTAGTGATATGCAATAATACACTCTTTTTTGTGCAAGCACAAATCTACACTACACTTTGTATGTCTTTAAAAAACATGCTCTCTTTAAAAATTTCTCGTAACATTCATGTGAGGATTGAAAGAAGAAACTTGTGAGGTTTTCAAAGCTAGGGATCATCATTTAGGATTCAAGGAACCATTAAATGTTAAATATCATGATGGATGTCACAAATATTTATTGTTGTTATATGTTTAACAAAGAATGTCTTCTCAACATGCACATTGAAAAGAGGGATACTCTTTCTCCTTCTAGATCTTGACACATTTTCTCTCTTTTAACTCCTATAATGATATAAAGGTTCATCAAACTAATGTTTATAGGTTTTGGAGCACCTATGTGGCAATCCCTTTCGGTAATCCCCCTTGTAAATATTGCCATGAATTGTAATTCATGTAAAAATAATATATGGAAATGTAGCAATTTTCTTTGGTTAAATCACATTCTTAGTTTTTGTGGGTTATCTTAATCCATTAAAATTCAAAGGTGGATCATAATTTGAATGAATTCAAGTGGTTTAAAAAAATACCAATAAACCATTAATCATAGCAAGTGATTTTTTTTAGTTTTTATTACATCTCAAATTTTAACTACATTGTATTACTTCCAATTATTATTTTATCTTATTTCTATTATTTCATTATCCATTTTTTTCTTATTTCAATCATATTTCCTAATGCATACTATATGGAACAGGTGAGAAGTGAGACAACTTGAATTACCAATATTTGCATGAATTTGTTGAGTTGCATAATCTTGTCATCCTCTCAATGTATAACATCTTTTTCTCATCCTTTCTTTAGTTTTTTCTCACGCTTCCTATGTGCTTAGCACTTTCTCTCCTTTTCGACATCAAAATCTTCAATTTCCCATGTTTGTTATGAATTCTTATGTAATTTCCATGTTCTGTTGTTTTTCTATGAATAAATATTTTTTGTTATTTTCTATGCGTGCAGATTCAAAAAAAATTGTTCTATTTTTTTTGGGGTGGCAGTAGGAGCTCAATTGATCTCTTAGGTCTGTAGCTTTTCCATCAATGCCATCAATATAATTGGTGTTCGGTTGGTGGGTGTTTAATTTTTGCAATGGCTTGATCAAGCGCATGATTAACCATGTTAATGGCTCAATCAAGGATTTCTTAAACCCTTGATCGATCTATTTGAAATTTTATCTCAAGTGCTCAATTGATCATTTTAAGCACTCGATTGAGCTATTGAGGTCTTAAAAATGTCGTCTTAGAGCCCTTCTACATATTCCTATGCAACACCATTTTGTACCCTAATAAACATAAGGTAGAATTTGTCCTTAAGTTGCACAGTTTATCATGTTGGATTCGTGAAAGAATCCTCTATTCAATGGCAATTGAGTTTGAAATTTTTGAATTCATATGATATTTTTCATGTAATTTCTTTTAAACGTAATACTTGATTTTCTTTTGACAGTTTCAAAAGGGCGGAATAAAAAATGAATAACATAAAATATATACAATTAAAAAAATTAATATGCATAACTTAGTTCTCTCTCTCGCTATATATATATATATATATATATATATATATAGAGAGAGGAGAGAGAGAGAGAGAGAGAGAGAGAGAGAGATTATCCTATTGAACACATCCATATATTTTAATATGTAATGGACAAGCATTTCAATTTAATGGTAAATGACATATTAACAAAACTAATTTTTTTATGCAAAAATTTTCAATAGGACAAACAACATAATGCTTGTATGAATTATTGGGGGTTTCAATTCAATAACAATGTAAACTTTGAAATGGGAACTCTAGCCAAAAAAAATCCCCCAAAAACATGAAAAATCAATTCGAAAATGAAAAGTGTTGATGTTGGAATAACACCTTTTTTTTTAGAGTAAATTTTCAACATGTTTTAAAAATGGTAGTGAAAACCAATTTTTTGTGCAAAAATTGTGCAAAAAACACCCTGAAAACGAAAACTGTTGATGATGTGTTGATGTTGAAAACTATTGATGATGTGTTGATGTTGAAATAACATCTGTTTTTTTCAATAAATTTTCAAAATTTTGAAAAAATGGTGTCACAGATTTTATTCATGACTCCGAAAAACATTAAAATTTCAAAAGAATAATGAAAACATAAATTTGAAAATAAAAACAAAAATAAAAACTAAAAAAAAAAACATACATATATATATGATGATGATGGTGGTGGTGGTTAATGTCCACTGAGACCAAACATTGGTCTATTGGACCTAAGAAATAAATTATTTATTTTGATTTAATATTTTACTCCTATCCTCAAAAAGCTTGGAGAGAAGCCTCTAGAGCTCACTATAATTTTGACATTGTAAAAGGCTAGGAAGGTCAGTATTGTAACAAAGATTGTGAAACTGACATCTAATGTGGTTGTATGCGGGGCGCTCTAAGAGGAAGTGGTTTTCATCTTCGATATAATATTATATATATTATATATATATTTATATATTATATATATATATATAATATTTATATATATATATGAAAAAATCAAAGTAATATATATAATATATTATTATATTATATATTATATATATATTATATATATATATTATATTATATATATAACATTAATATTTAAAATCTTAAAAAAAATGGAGGGAAGGACTGAAATCTGATTCTGAGAATTGGATTTCAACCTCCCCCAGGGGCTGGGGTGCGGCCTTGCATGGGGTGGCACCTCAGGCCCCTGGGCGGGCGAGCGAGGGCGAGCGAAGATGCACTCAGCTTTGCCCACCCGGGGCTGAGCCCCAACAAGTCCTTGGGTGGGGCTGAAATTCCATTCTCTGAATTGGTGAAAATCAAACTTTAGCCCTGCTCTCTTAAAAAACATAAAAAATCAACAAAATTAAAAAAAATAAAAAATAAAAAATAAAAAAACATAAAAAGCATTTTTTTTTCAGTGGGTGAATAGCCCACCCTCCAATTTATATATATATATATATTGGTGGGGGATTCATATTTTGAGCCCCATTGTCCAATTTTTATTTTCTTATAGCTTTTCTTTTAATAAAAAACTTAGCTTTGCCCACACGGGGTTGCGCTCCAACAAGTCCTTGGGTGGGGCTGAAATTCGATTATCTGAATTGGTGAGAATCGAACTTTAGCCCTGCTCTCTTAAAAAGCATAAAAAATCAACAAAATTAAAAAAAATAAAAAAACATAAAAACATTTTTTTAAGTGAGTGGAATTGGAATATGATTCTTAGAATAGCCCACCCTCCAATTTTTTAATTTTTTTTGTATATATATATAGTGGGGAATTCATATTTTGAGCCCATTGTCAATTTATTTTCTTATAGCTTTTTTTTTTTAAATAAAGATTTTAATATTAATGTTTTAAAACTTTAATAATTATGTTTTTTTTTTTTAATTGAATTTATTATTTTATGTTTATTATAATTTTTTTATATTTTAAAAATTTTTAAATTAAATTAATAGATTGGTTTTATTTTTCTTTTAAATTATTTAAATTGTTCTTATTTCTTTTTGTTAATTTTTTTTAATCCGATTTTTTTATATTTTTAGATTTGTTTAATGTCTTTTTTAAAATTGTTGTATTTTTATTATTATATTTATAGCGAAAATAAGTAAATTAGTTTACCAAAATAAATAAAATAAAAAAAAAAATAACATAATTTTTTTTTTTTTTTTTTATTTTTTATGTTTTTTTGGTTATATATATTATATACTTATAGTTTTGTATAATCAACATTTAAAAATAGAAATTAAAACAACTAGAAAAATCTGTTAATTGTCTTATTTTAAAAAACAATGGGACTAAAAATTAAAGTGTCCAAAAGTGTAACGTTTAAAAAAATGCATAGTTAATACATTAAAAATATAAAGTATCAAAATCAGCCTTTACTAAAAATACAAAAGTGTCAAAAAAACGCTCTATAAATATTATCTGTTATTATATATATTAAAAAAAAAAAAATAACTTTTAAAATATAATATTTATTTACAATTCTAGGGCAATTCAATTGGTGATTGAAATAATGTGAAATCTCTGAAAACTAGAAGATCCAAAATTCAAATCCCTAGTTATGACTCAGTGTAGAGAAGAACAAATCTACTAAACTCTAAGCTCTAAACTCTAATATTTCTTAAACCTCTTTACTAATAATTACATGGAATACTAGATTCATCTGAAATTATATATATATATGAA